>JAPYZJ010005014.1:0-22126 GCA_030522765.1 Ophioninae sp. B BG-2022a
AAAAAAAAAAAAAAAAAACGGACACGCACAAAACGAAAAAATAAAAGGGCCGGAGATTAAGGGAGTCGTTTATACTCGGATACGTGCTCGGAGGAATCCACCCTTTTCGAGTAACGAGCGTTAAAAAAAAAAGGAAAAAAAGAGAATTCGATACTGATGGGTAGCTCGGGTTCTAAATTTAGTGCGTATGAAACTTTGGGGAGGTAGATGGGGGGTGGGGGGAGAAGGGAAAGGGGAAAAAAGAGCTTATCCTTTTTTGGTGACCGAGAGATTTTTAACCCTCCGCCACTTTTTTTTCTTTTCGTTTTTTTTTGCGTTTTTTTTTTACGGTAATTTCAGGCCAAACGAGCTTTTGATTGAACAACCACGAAAAAGTATAAATGACGGGAAGAAACTACGCTTTATCGTGAGAGAGGCAATTGTTTTCTTATTTTTAAGCAGGGTTTCCCTTTGGAATGGGATTTAAGGGATACCGCAAGAATCGCAGGATGAACCGTCCAAAAGTGAAGATTGTGGATATTTAGTTTGAGCTTGCATCGTGTTGTAAATGTTTTCAGGTACGAATTAATTATTTACTAGGAGTGATTAATTGATATGTGGAATTGTTAATTTTTTTTTTTTCAATTTTGATAATAGTTTGAGGCAATTTCGATGGTATTTGGGTCCTTGGACTTGTTTGGGTTCGTTCGCGAGTCGAAAGATAATTGAGGATAATATAAAAAAGGCAAAATATGTGTAAGTATAATTTTTAAAAGCCAAAAATAAATAAGCCAAAATATATTTAAGTTAAATAAAAAGAATCGACATATAATTAAGTAAAATAAAAAATATCAAATACAATCACGTAAAATAAAAAAAAAACCCAAATATAATAAGTAAAAATAAATTAATTTATAAATTTAAAATGATTAAAAAATTAATTTAACTTGGTTAATTTTACATAAATATAAAAGTAAGTAAAAATAGTATACAAAATTTCACTAAATTCTCCAATCTTGACAAAAAAAAAAACAAAATCAATTTTCATCGAGGTCTTTTCCCAATACCGTTAATTTGAGGTAATATCCATTTCCTAACGATGACAGGAAGCCCCCTAACGTTTTCATCCCTTGGACCGGGCTTTCCCGACTGACGGGTATTTTTCGATGAGCTCCGATAATGGAAAATCGATGAATCCACTGTGCCACCCGTCCAACGATTTATCGGTGATCTAGGCTTTCCACCAACGGCCCTTGGCCATCCACCCCCTCGCAGACCCTTCGACCCCCTTTACGCAGCGCCCTTCGTCGTAAACCGCCGCTCTGTTCGCCTTCCCGCATGGGTTCCGGCTTTACGACTTGATGAATAGTTCCATCAAATCCACGCGTTGCGATAACGCCTCCCTCGGCCTCCCCTTGCCCTCGCATCACATGTACAAAGTTACCTCGGACATGCTGTATAAATATATTACCGAGCAAATCTAGCTTTTCACGTAGACCATTCATGGAAGTCCAAACGAGGGGTTGACAAAAAAAGATGGGTGGATTTTGGAAATTATTACGTCGAAAATTATCGATTCGGTTTCATGTATTATTTTACTGAAAGATACTAAAATCGGAGGATAAAAAAATAATAATAATAATATAAATAAATTTATAAAATTGAATGAAAATTCATTTGTAAAATGTTTATAAATATTTTATGAATAATACGATTTAAAAAAAAATATTTATAATAGTAGGTTATAATTTTTGTTTATAGAAATATATTTTATAAAATATTTATTTGCAAGTAAATATACTTTTTTTGAAATATATTATTTTGAATTAATTTTATTTTTACCGATTTGTCTGCTCAAAACGTTTACAGGGTGTCCTCCTTGTCACAACCCCCCCGTTCCATTTTACAAATATTTATATACTTTTTTTATACATTTTTCCATATGTATTTCATCAAAAATTGTCTTCTTCGAAAGAACAAAGATTGTGGTATATCGACGACATCATATTGTAAAAAATGTGTTTATGAACAAAATATTTAACAATACTTCGCGGATACAAAAATTTACATTGATATTTACAATATTTATAAACATTTGTTAAAAAAATATATTTCACATATTTTCATATATTTATAAAAATCATATATCTAATATACTATATGTAAATATAAATATACATATATACAAATAAGATTAAAAAATTTTCAGCTGTTAGTACAAACTCCGCCCTAACAATTTCAAAACTAACTTTCAAGTCTATCGACAAAAAAACCATGTAAAATCGACAACCCCCCCTTAAAGGTCTTCCCATCCCTCGAAAGTTAAATTCCCCCCCCCCCCCCATCCAGCTGTTTTATTTTCCGTTGGTTTTTAGGTGTTTGTTTGTAAGCTGATTCTTTTTTTTTTTTGCGGCGAGGAAGGGCGTGGTGTGGGCGGTTGGCCCGAGGAATCAGAGGAGGAAAGTTCTCGTTGGAACCTTTGGTGGAAAATTAACCGCAGGTTTCCGAGGGCTCGCAGGGCTTTTGCGTTCAGCACTTCGCAAATATATTTCGAGACGTGCCAGGCAACAGCTTTTCGCAGCTTAACTCAGTGGCTTAACAGAAGGAACCCCCCGCCCCCCCCCTCCCCCCCCTTGATTTTCACCTTTCCCCCCTCTCCTTATGTTTCCACTTCTCTCGTTATATCTCTTCGTTTCTCTTTCCTTGTGTCTCAGCTCTCTCATTATCTCCCTCTCTTTATGCCCTTCGAGCCTTCTCATTATCTGCCTCTCCGGTTCGTACCCCCCCTCCTCGTTCCCCATCGCCGCTATTTCCCTTTATCGTTTTCTCTCTCTCTCTTCCTTCCGTGATAAGGAAAGGTTTGCGAGGTCCGTCTGTCTCCTCTTCGAGCCTGTTCCCCGACTCTTAATTACCTTCAGGCTTGGTCTCCTCGTGTTAATTCACGATAGGACGAACCAACTTTCCTTTCGTACTTCCGTACGTGTTACACCACTTTCTCCAACGAGCTCTATCGAAATTCTACGTGAACATTGATTTTTCGATATTCGTTCGATATCGATTTTTTTTTTGTTCATCTCTTAACGCTAGGTTACTTGACTTTTGTTGTTTCATCGATGGGAATGGTTTTTTTTTATTTATTGTTATTATTGTTACTTGAATTTTGTTTTTTCGTCGAGACGAATGGGTTTTTCGATTTATTGTTATCGGCGAGTATCGTTGGTTAGCTTCGTTATCACTGATTGACCATTTTTTTTCGGTTATGTACTGATTTATTAGCATTAATTTGTGTATCTACTGTAATTATCATGATTATTCTCTATTTTTTTTATTAGTCATTTTTTAAATTAATTGATTATTGCCATAATACTAATAATTATAATAATGATTATTATCATTATTATGGCGATAATAAATCAGTAAGTCATAACAATAATAATAATTACGACAATATTAACATTCACAATAATAAAATAATAAGAAAATAACAGATAACAATTTCGGAAGAAATAATAATAATAATAATAATAATAATAATAACAAGAGCTCAGTTTTTTCTCGTTTCATCTGAAACTGCTTTCCAGAGAGTAAAAATCATAACGAACGAATTTCGCGAGACAGACATCAAGAGAAAAAGAAAGAAGAAAAAAAAATAATAATAAACGAAACGAAATTACACAATCGAGGTAAAATGCAAAAAAGTTACATAAAGAAGAGCAGCAAGCTGCAACAACGATAACAATAATGACCGAGGGACTGCGATCAAGAAAAAAGAAGAAAGACAAATAAAAAAAAAACAAAAAAATATCAGAATACTGCAATAACGAGGTGAAATGACCGGAAGTCGTTTTAAAAAAGAATCGTCCCTCGGTGTCCCGACGTGTCCTGCGGCAGTGAATTTGCGCGCCAGTGGATCGAGCTTCGAGCTCGAATCGCCCGAGTAGCTGAAAGAAAAATCCCCCCTCCACCCCCTCCTTTTCTCTCCTCTTCCCCGTCTCGCGAGCACGACTCTAGTGGGAAAAAGAAACTAGGGGGTTGCGAGGGGAGGTTATCGCTCGGAGCCTCGAAAGATGCGTGCGAAAATCCCACCTCCGGTATACCTGTACAGGGTTTCGTTCGCTAGTATGGCAATAGAAAAAAAAAGAAGCAAAAAAAGAGAGAAGTAAAAAAAGAAATAAAAAGGGGTTGGGGGGGGGGGGGTTCGCGTTGGGAACTCCTCGAGAGGGAGTCGTACGAGAGAGGGCGTCTTCGAGTGGATTCATCCCCAACTACTACCCCTCCCCCTCCAACCCCTTGAGTTTTCCTTGCAACGAGAACATTCGAGCTTTTCTATTCGAGTCAGCCAATCTTCTAAAAAATATATTATTTACGATGGACAAAAGTTTTTTTTGTGAATCGAAGGAAAATGGAATAATTTTTTAGAAGAAATAAAAACGGAGGGTTGTGTCGAAATGTTTTTATAGAAGATTGCTATTGAAATATGATATTTTTAATTAAACGTTGGATGCTAAATTTGAAGGTGAAAAGAAAGAGGTCTTCACCGGAAATAAAGAGTTTTTATCGGTACTCGAAAAAGCAAGATTGTTTAAAAAAAATAATAAAAAAAGAGAGAGGTTATGTACAAGTTTTAAGTGAAACGTCAGAATCCAAATTTGAGGGTAAAAAATAAGGGTTCTTCAGCGGAACTAAAAAATCTTTATCGATACACAAAAAAAATGAAAAAAAAAACAAAATTATTCAAAAATTATTAAAAACAAAATGAACAGGAAAAAGAAATAATGTCGTACTATCAATATTTTTATTATATTTTCATTGAAACGTAAAAATTCAAATTTTGGAATTTCTCGCAGCAAAAAAACGAATTTTTTTCGTCTCGTGAAAACAAAAAAAAAATATTTTTCAGACGAGTCTACACAAGCCAGAAAAAAACATTTTTAAACAAAATGCTAAATTTCGAATTTGGAGATTAAAAAACTCGAGAATTCTCTTGCGAAGGATATTTCTCCTCGAGGGTTAATTCTCGTTCTTTGGAAGGGCATTATAAGGGATGAACAAGCAATGAGAGAGTTAATGCCCCATAAGAGTGATCTTTGTCGAAAGTTTGGTCCATTTAACGTGGAAGGTTCGATGGCGAGGAAGGAGATATATGCACGGATCGTGTGCACTCGAAAGCCCGCACCGTGTACGAATCGCAAAATTCTCTCAAGTTCGACCCCACTCTCGTTGACGACGAAGCTTCACAGTCTACCTGTGCGACACCCTGGGCACATACAGTGCCTCGATGGGCCACTTCATCGTTATATTGAACGAAGTAATCCACTTCACTCCTTCCCCCAGCCCCTCTCCAACCCTCGCTCACTCTTGTTCTCATCTTTCCCCGTATTCACTATTATGCATATGATGAAGAGTAATACCCTTCTGGAAACTCTATCGCGTGTACATTCGTGCTGAATATATATTTTGCGTTAAATATATAAAATAAGTATTGCATAAATTTGCGATATCAAAAGAAGACGACGTAAAAGGAAAATTAAAATAAATGAGATGTTTCGTTTATTTTATGCATTATTCATGTGTAATAAAATTTTACATAGATATATATATATGTATATAAATATATATTTTTTTATGTATATATATTTGTGTAAAATAAACGTTTTCAATTTTTTGATAGAAAAGAAGGGACGGTATAAAATGAAAATTACGATTTGTAAAACGGTGAATTTATTTTGGGCATTATTTATTTGAAATGCAATTTTACATGATTGCATTATCTTCTATTTATTTTTTATTTTATGCACATTTATGCACATATATATATGAGAAATAAACTTCTTAGACCGATTTATGAAAAAATAAAGACAAGAAAATATAAAATATTACAAATAAATAAGCAAAGTCAATTTATTTGACATATTTATTAAAAATCTTGAAATCATTGTACCAAGAAAGGGGCACCATAAAATGGATACTACATTTTGGGAGGCATAAAACTTTATTTAAATGCAATTTTATTAGATCCATATTTTACACCCTACGAAACGATCGTCATGTACACATTATCATCAATGAATAATTCGATAAATAAAACCGTATATAATACATTTATTTTTATGCACAATTCATTATTATAAAAATTAATATACATGATTGAATAATGAATTGGTATTATATCAGATTCCTAATGATTAATAATAATAATAACAATAATAATAATAATAATAAATAAATAATTCGATATATTAAAAAATATAATTCATTAATTCAACGTTAAATGACGTTCGCAACATTGTGAAAAATATCTCTGTCTGACACAAGTCGACGCAGCCACTTGCATATGATATACGTAATACGTTCTCGCTATCGCTCTTATTATGGAGCTCAGCCCTTTGGGAGGAATCTCTATTTCAATCGAATGCGCGCATTCAATCGAAATGTATGCATAGAAAATCAATGTCACTGACTATATCCGCGGATCACATTTTCATTCGTACTTTTCATCCCTCTTCCTCCTTCTCCTTTTCCTTCTCCGTCGACGCTGGAATCTTCGCAATATCCGAGAAGACGTCGCGACGTTGAAATTTGAAGAGGCGCGTCTTGGGAGAAAAAAAAAACCTGGGAGACTGAGAAAAAAAGATTGAAAAAAAATGAGTCGTGTCACTCGAAAGTGTTTGTATATATACAGATTTATATACAGGGTGACCGGTAATTCGATCTATTTTTTTAACAAGGTCATTCTAGAGGTCATTCCAATCGAATTAAGCTCTATCAAATAGGTCTAAAAAATTACTAATTACGGAATTGTGATGAGTTTTGAGATTGGGTTTTATTTGGGTTTCAGGTTTTCTAAAAAATTTCATATTTGTCACTAAAAACAATCAATTAAAAAAGGAAAACACACTCCATTGTCAATATTCTATCGATAAATTTTCGACAGCTGGCAAAAAAATGATGATCTTGGTAAAAAATTGGTAAAATTTTTCAAACGTCTAATTCGCATAATCTCAAATATAAAAAATCTGATTTCGAATTTACGAACTTTTGTTTCTCAAATAATTCGATATTTCGGGCATGCAATTTCTTTGAGTGTTATCATACATTTTTTAGCTTTGAGAAAAGTATCAATTAAATATTCATAGCGGATTACTTTTTGTTCAATTAAATGTTTTAATTGACGAGCCAAAAAATTTATTAAAAAATCGTAAAATCATCATAACCTAATTTTTGACCCAATTTTTTAAAATCATTTTTTTTTATTAATAGACCGAAAAATAAAAAAAAAATCGTAAAAATCGTAAAAAATTGTGTAACTCACCAACTACCGAATTTTGACCTCCCAGTTAATGTAGCTTAATTTGATTCAAAGGATCCCTCGAATGAGCCCTTCAAAAAAAATAGGTTCGATCACCGGTCACCCTGTATAACCTTATTCCTGATATATACTATTCATATACATACATATGACTAACGAATACGTCTGCGACACGGCTAAAGGAAGTACACGATTTTACGAACCGATAAATTCGTAGTACCTTTATCACCGTAACGGAAAGCGAGCATTCGAACCTGTGTGCGATCTCTGTGTGCGTTTGAGGACATAAACGAGATTGACCAAGCGAGGAGCACGCAGCACACGTATTCTGCGATACGAGACACATGGGATTGTTTTTTTTTTCTTTTTTTTCGATTTCTGTTTTTCTTTTTTATTCGTGCTGAGGGTGTGGAATGTATGAATAGGATAATACGTACACACGTGACGAAGAGATCCTTGAAATAAAATTTATCCTATATACATACACACATATCTATATATACGAATTCTGAATAAATAAATATAAATATATGAAAACGAGAATACGATGCGAATTTTTTCACGTAACCATAAGTGTATAAATATATAATATAAAAAATTCGCATGCATACAAAGTTTACGTAAAGAGTTAATATAAAGACGATATTATTTTTCGTCGCTGCACACGATATATATTTATATAATATATGTGCATTTTTTGATTATTTTTATTAATATGACCTTTTTTTTAAATTTTTGTATTCGTTTGCATATTATCCATATTGCATGCATTTGCGATATTATTAGCATCAGATTTATTCTTATTATATGTAATATATTATTATATTTATTTATTTATTATTTGAAGAGTTATCATGAGTAAATTTGTGAACCTATATTGTTGGATGAGTCTAAATCAACGTAAACCACGTCAGTTGGATTTTGAAATATGATTTTTCAAATTTAGTTTTTTTCTGAATGGTACGATCCAATCTTGTAAATCCAGGATTTTAACATTTCTGACTATCTTTTTGGCTGATTTTAAAATAATAATAATAATAATAGGAATAAAATTATATATTTAAAAATTAATAAATTATTCCGATACGCAATTATAAATTCGATGTATAAACAAATCTTGATTGTCCATCTAGCAATATCTTAATTAAAATTTAATTCTTTTTAATGCTTCGTCATACATTTTTTTCTTTTTTTAATTCACATTATTGCCATTGTTGTTATTGTTGGGAAATCGTATCGGTGAAGGCTTTTACTGTAATCGACATTTGCCATGGTATGGGGGCAACAAAAAATAAAAATGATTAAAACGTGAAAGTAGAGTCTCAGGGTTGATGAATTCGTTTCTTTTTTTTTTTTTCATTTGGACACACCGCGGAAAAGTACTTTCAGCACTGGCTGACGAGAATGCGCGCGAGGGATGTTTCTCGCGTATGAAAATTTCTGGTCATCAAAGAACCCTCGTATTTCCGGTAGACGTACAAAGAAACTGGGTTTCTCGCTCGAACGTGTACTATTATCGTGGCCCACATTCAGCACAATACGCGTTCCATTTTCCTCGGCGATACGAATGCATATAATTTCTTCGCTCGCCCCTTTCCCCTTCCCCGGACTCCCACGATGCAAGGGATATTATTGCTGCAAATAATACGAGATTTGAAAAACAAAACAAAAATTTAAAAAAATCATTTTTCTCGAACTGTAAAAGGGGTTGACCTAGTGCGAAAAGCCTAAAATTATTATTTAATGAAATAGTTTATTGTTTCGAATGAATTTTTTAATTTATTTCCAATTTGTAAATCAATGAATTTTAATTAATTTGCAAAGAAGACATTAAAATTAAAAACAAAAGGAAAATAGACGACGAAATGATAAATTATTGAAGTATTAAGAATAAAACGCAATTTTATAATGAGAATTAAGGAATTTCGTGTTTAGACAATTAATATGGTAATTGGTAAATTAATTGAGGAAAATTGGATAATCATAAAGTAATATTCTTATGAATAGAAACAAAAAAAAAGATAAAATGAAATATTGTAATAAAATATTTAATATTCTTACAACATTGTAGGTAATTTAATAAAAAAATTAATAAATATTAAAACTGATAATAATACAAAAATGTCATTAAAAAAGTGAGAAAATAATTTTCTTAATAATTACTTTCGAATATATATTAAAAAAGAAAATCAATTTTTATCGCGTTGAACAATATTTTAATAATGTTTACGGTCACCCAACCCCTTAATCTTCTGTTCTTTTTATTCTGTTCCGTACTTTGCAAAAAAGCGAATATTTTTGAATAAACAAATGGCTACGTAAAAAATTGGAGTAGAAAAATTGAGAGTAGATGAGGAGACGAAAAGAAGAGAAAAAAAAAAAGAATATTTTCCACGCGAGGTGGAATTGCCCGTAGACGTGAAATCGTGAAGGTACACGTGCTCGTCGCAGACTGTGCACACAATACAGGGATCGACGACAAATGAGAAAATCCACAGCAGGATCGTCGGGAAAGGGAGAACCGACGGGGTGACTCTACTCGTCGACGTGCAAACAAGTGGTACGCGCGTCTCACCGCGAAATCGATATTTGCTTAGCACACGCAACATCCTGAGCTTTCAATGCTGTATTCCACGAGCTCCTCCTTTCCCTCTTATTTGCCGAGCCTCCCGTTTCTCGTATCACTCGAAATACCTACTAGACACACGCTCCAACGAGAACACACTCCCTCCCCCGCCCGACCAAATCACACACCCCCCTTCACCTCCGAATCACTCGTTATCCATTGCCTACACGGCAAACAGAATAATTATACGGAAAACGAAAAAGGAAACGACAGAAATGTGTATCACAGTACGTGAGGATCAGTTTGATGCAAATTCTATGAATACATATTTTTTTTTGCTTGCCGAAATCGGAATTACGAAATTTCGAAATTCCGATTACGACCCAAAAAAACCTAAACAAAAATTCTATGAGTAGATTTTTTTTTGGCTTGTCGTAATCGGAATTTCGAAATTTCGAAATTCCGATTACAAGCTGAAAAAAATATGTACTCATAGAATTCGAAATAATTTCTAATTCCGAAATTTCGTTATTTCAAAATAATTCGAAATTTTGTTAGTTCGAAATTTCGTTATTTTGAAATTTGAAAATTTCAATAAAAATCTTTTTTGAAAAAAAGTTTTTCTTTAATTCTGGTTGTGATCGTGGGGTTTTTTAAATTTCGAACGAAAGCTTTTTACAGAAAACTTTAATTTTGTACATTCGTATTGGAATTGTGTGCTTCTTGAAATTTCGATCGAAAGCTTTCTAAAAACACTCATTTTTTATTCTCGTCGTAATCGTGACCTTTTCGAAATATCGAGCAAAAGCTTTTTAAAGAAAACCCTCATATTTTATTTTTGTAATCGTGTCCTTTTTGAAGTTTTTATTAAAATCCTTTCGAGAATACCCTATTTTTTATCATCCTCATCGTAATTCGTGCCTTTTGGGAAATTAGCTTTGACATTTTTCATACAAGACTGGAGTTTTTTGTTTCCCTAAAATCAGTGAAGTCGAAAGTGCCCCTGGAACCGTTGGGGCTGTTTGCACCCCTAAAATAAATTTTTCCATCGTGAAAAAAAATCGTTTCCAAAAATTCGAAAAAAATGTATTTTTCTCACAAACGTGATTTGAAAAAAAAAAAAAATACACGGAGGAGGACCAAAGCGAAGTTCCTTGTTGGGCGAATGGAAATTTTGTTTGGGTTTCTCGAGGGCTCGAGGCAAGCTAGTTGCGAATATATTTTTCGTTCCCCTTTCATGCTCGTTTTCATCCTGCCGAGATTTCGGTACCTCGATTTTTTTTTCGGTGGAACGTTAAAATAGCCGAAAACTATTTACCTTGCTCGCGGCATTGGAGCGAGAATGCTTTTGAGAATACACATGCATTATGCAAGCTATGCACGCGAATGCTTGTCCCACCGTTCTGCCTCTGTTCGCCCTGTTGTCCGGCGACGACAAAAAGAACAAAAAAAAAAAACATCGACGGAACCTTGCACCCGCCCTTGTACGCATACATTACGGGAATACTTGTAAAAATATTTGCAAAACAACCGTTCCCAGATTCTCCCGGACCGTCTGGAATATCGACTTTTTTTGACGGAACTGAAACTGTCAAAAAAAAGCGTTTAAAAAATACGGAAAAGTCTTAACAAAATAATAATGTATTAATCACAATAAAAAGGAAGACACTTGAACATTAAAAATGTTAATTATTGTTCTTATTGTCTCGTACGTCAACATATTTTTAGGAGAAATTTATTTATTGATTGTTTCGTAATTATTAATAAATCATTCAAGAACTAACCGTAAAATAGGTTTGTCAAAAAATCAAAATTCTTCGATTTGCCACAAAAAAAATTCAAGATCATATTTCCGAGATAAATTTTCACAAAACGATTCTCAAATTTAAATATGTATAAATAAAATATATTTTTGCAATATTTATATAAATGGAACAAAAAATTCATCGAATAATTGAAAAAAAATGCTTCAACCCCTAAATAGCACGTTATTCATCAAGTAATAAATGGAAGTTTCTATACGTAGAAAAAATATAAACAAATTATATTTTTGTAATATTTATATGAATGGAACAAAAAATCTATCCAATTAAAGTCAATTATTTTACCAGTAAAAAACTTACCCTCAAGGAAATACGTTCGTTTCATCAGGGTCCAAATTAGAGAATTCTCGTATTCGATGTCCAATACAAGAGATGAAGAGGACCAGCCCATACAACTCGTTGCACATCCTCCCAGTGATTATACGCTGTTCTCGCTGTGAACCACCCCTGAAATTATGAAAAAGCCCGCTCACCGTTCCAGTCTCTTTATATTTCGGTGTGCCCGAATCCAGAAAGACGGACGGACGGATGGAGAGAAAGGGAACCGTCCTCCGTTCTTCTGCTGCAGTCGATCAATATTATATCCTCGTTCCTGTAATCCCTTTTTTTGTCTCCTCCCTCAGTGGACCTGTCATTGAATACATAATATCTTCTCGACGATACAGGAGGGCGGGGGGGGGGGGGGGTATTTTCTCGTTTCGTATTTGTATTTTTTTTATATAATGGAAATGCGTGTTGATCTATATAACTATATATATTTCCATATTATATCATAAATAAATATTCGTATATATTTCAACTATATATATAGAGTTATAAATTATTGTATATTTGTCAATAATTTACTAAATAACCAATGGTAAATTATTACTAACTATATTTTATTTTATCAGTTTTCAGATAAACAAAAATATATTTCATTTACATTTTTATATACATTGATATTTCCGTTATATAACTAACTAAATAAATAAATATATATATATATGTGTGTACATTTTTATTATAAAATTAAATGTCAAAAAAATTAAAAATTAATATATTTTTACACAAAATTTCAATAACAAAAATAACTAGAAAACTATTAAAGTGTATTATCGATGTACGTTAAAAATAAGAGTTCAAAAGGTGACAAAAATAATCGAAAGTGAAATAGTAAATAGTAAAGTAAAACGAAAAGTGCATTGTCCTATAGAGCGATAAAATATGACGCGACTGTCCCGTTGATGATGAAAACTTTGGCCCAAACTCTCTGTACGTATAGACCGTTATTATTGAATGCACGTACAGACCCGGATATTATCCGACGAGGACTGCATTCGCGAGGTTTCGCGCTCGGTGAACGACCGCGTTACTCGTGTACGTACACCGATACGTGTATTCACGAGCGTTCAACGGGCTCGTCATCGTTACACGTGACTCTCAACATTTCACGATACGTATCGAAAATACATATATACTAATTATTTTCACACAAATTCGAGAATGGGAACGAGCCAAGGTTTCAATCATACCTTCCCAACAAAGCTCATCCACATGTATATTGGATTTTTCCGGAGCGACCACGACCCCGCCCTTCCTCCGTTCGGTCGAATCAAAAATTCGATCTTTTCAAAGAAAAACAAAATTTGGCAACGGTAAAAAAAATGATAAACATAATAAACAAAAATCAATTTAAAAATACGTTCTAAATAAAGATGAGGCAATTCGTTGCTATTTCTTACTACTCGGAGTTTCGTAGCAAAGATTTGCTTATTTTTCATTAAAAAATGTTTTGATATTTAAACAATAATAATATTATATATGAATAAAAAATTAATAATAATTAAAATAATAACGATAATGATGATATATCTAAAAAAGTATAGATAATAATAATTTAATAAAAAAATATATTTAATATTAATAATGATAAAAATAATGATGATAATATATTTTAAATATATATATATTTTTAATAATGTCCATGCGTTAATTTATTTATTGATCTACTTGTATTTATGAATTTATCGATTTATTTGGATTTGTTAATTTTTTTACTTATTTGTTTTTTCACTCGTGTACTTTTTTTGTTTTTATTTGATATATTTATTTATTTATTCATCCGACTGTCTGCGATTTCAATTCGATGAGTTTTGTTTCGACTTATGGGGCACAAGTATATATCTCTATTCCTCATTTATGTCGCTGTTGTCCTGCAGTCCACTTCTTCCATCCCGGTGGCTGTATCGGGGTTGCAATAGCAACGCTGAATAATGCATGCCTTTCACGTCTACTAAGATGGAGCATCAACAGCATGGGACTATCAACTCTGTCGTATATTTGTACATCTGCGATACATACAGCCTCCTTCAAAAATATTCGACAGCCTAAATAAGTTTAGATAGATCCGAATAGAAAATTCAATATCTCGGCGAAAAAAAATCGTACGCCAATTTATCAAACGGGATTTTGAAGTTAACAAGGCCAGCTTTCTTTTACTTTTTCGTTTCCAGTTTTGCGATTTTTTTGGCAGCCTCTATTTTTTATTAAAAAAATTTGGTTTTTCGCGATTTTTGCAGTTTGAGAAATTGGATTTTCGACTTTGGAAAATAGTTAGAACTTTCAGTGATAAGATTCTTGAACACGACATTATTAGCTTTGTTTTCGTTTTTTTTCCCCAAACTTTTTACTATTTCCAAAACTATTTTTGGTAATTATTAACGATCTATTTATCCAAATTTTTGCCAGCTATTGACCATTATCTTAAAAAACAAGCGACGCGAAGAAATATCGAAAAAATAAAAATAATAATTCAGTGACTCCGAAATAATAAAATAAAAAGTCTGAAAATATCCCGCACGATGTCGCCTTTTTGGGAACCTCAATTTTGCAACAAAAAAAAATTGTTAACTCGGCGTAAAAAAATCGGAAAATTATTTTTCATAAACAAAACTGAAGCTAAATGTATCCTTTTTGAAAATCCTATAAAAATGTTCCGATTCTTATTTTCCCAAGGCGAGAACCCGATTTTTCAAAGTTCGAAAACCGTAAAAAACCCGTTTTTTCAAAGTGACGTACCAGGTACCCAAAAAATCGCAAAAATTGAAATAAAATCGCAAATTGAAGCTGGACTTACCCACTTTAAAATCCCGTTTAGTAAATTGGTGCATGAGTTTTTTTCGTCGAGATATTCGATTTTTTGTCCAGACAGAAAATTTATAGGTTGGCTAATGATTTTGAGCAACACTGTATGTATATACATTATGTATCGTTATATATACGCGTGTATATGGGAGCCTGAGTTGATATCTCTGGAGCATAAGATCTTTTCTATCTCGCCCACCTCTGTTCGTTCTGACCAAGGACCGTGAGCAAAATGCGAAATATATACACGGAGTTATCCATTGAAAAAGTTTGCAGGGCGTCGGGAACGTTCCGTCGTCTCGCGCTGCCGACGATGAACCTAGGAGAAAAAAAAAAACATTTCTTCATACTCATCTCTATTACTTCTTGTTACCCTTATTTCTTGATTTACGGCGGCGAAAATATATTTCGAAATTTCAACGTCGATAATAAATTATTATTTTGTTAAACAAATAATAAATCAAGAAAGAAGATTTAATATTGTTTAAATTTATTTTTGGTTCACAGTTATATGTTTTTATTTATTCGTTAAATAAAATAATTCAATTTGGATGATTTAGTTTATTAATTAAATAAATAATCAATCAAGCATGGAGATTGAGTATTGTTTAAATTAATCTTCTCATTTTTCAAAATAAATCTGAATTGAAAAGAAAATTGTTGACAGTGAAAATGAATTTTTAATATAAAATAATGTTTTCAAGTATTCCAATAAAACAAATGAATAAAAAATTAATTTTTTCATAAAATGAAGATACAAATATTAATTGTGAATTAACTTAAATAAAAATCAATTAAATTCCGCCATTAACGAAATATCCATTGAAAAATAGTATCCGTGTGTGGGAAATGAATTTTTATTTTTTTTTATTGAATTTTTCTATCGTACACTCAACGATATAAAAATTCAATTTACCATATGCCATTTGCCACACGTCCCATTGGCTGGGATCTACGAGGGAGTGTCCCCGCTCCGATAAACGGATATCCCTGTTCGAACTAGAGGACCCATAATAAAACCAATCCTAATATGATAAAGGTTAATGGAATTTCCCGTCGTCGTTTCTCGTCGGGGCTAGTTATCGTCCCACTTTCTTTTTCCTCCTTGTATATACCGGAATCATCCGTGGCTTCGTCTTCGGCAGCTCGCTTTTCCTTCTTACGATCCAACCCCTCCCTTGCCCCGCCAGACATACCTACGGTGAGCTCGCGGTCGTTTCCACTCACCCCGTGGTTTATACCCTGTCGACCTCATCTCCAGTAATGTAGGTCCTCGTGGTTAAACCTCTTCGCTACATCTAAACGCCTACAAGAGAGAGAGGTTGGGAGGGGGAGGGGGGGCAGGAAGACGGGATATTGTCTCGTCTAAATAGATCTCAAAGCCACTAAATGTGTTCTGGTAAACCCGGAACGTGCTTGATGGAAGACGAAGATAGTTATAGTTGGGCGTTGGGACGATTATCAATTATTGTACTATTTTTTTATTCCATTTTTTTTTGTCGGAGGAAAAACAGCAGAAAAAAGGAAGCGATGATAATGATAATTATAGTAATGAAGCTTATTTATTCAATAACTAATTTATCAATTTTCTATTCACCAAATAATTGTTCAATAATAATAATGATAATACCAAAGATGTTTATTAATTTAGTATTTAATTAATCATGGCAGTTGATCAAGTAATTGGATTGTATGAATACGATATAATTATTATTATAATGTAACAATAATTAACAGACATAATTTCAGAATTTAAATATTTATATTTATACATAATCTTGTCTCCAGAGACGAACGATATTTTTCGTTTTTTTTCCCAGTAGTCTCCTTAAAGATAATAATAATAGGGATGATAACAGAGATAATAATAATTCCGTTAGTAGTGACGAGGCCAGTAATGATAAGGGTAGTACCAATAATAATAATTATAATTATTATATAAATATATATCACGTGTAGTAAAAAGAAATCCATTATTTTTTGGTGTCAACCAATCACAAAGTTGTTCCAAAAGTTCGTTTAGTACGAAACCTCACCCTTCTAACGCCATCTAGTGTAACCCGATCATACTTATGCACTGCGAGATACAAATAGCTAAAGCCGTCTATTGGATACAATTGTGGATTTCTTTTTACTACGCCTGATATAAGTATATATACAAAGCTGAGGTTGGTGCAATAATTCTACAAATTCCACTGGGATTGCCGTTGGGCCGTGGTCCAGCCAATGCTGGTCTACCGTAGCAACATTGTTGTCGAGTCTTCTGACGCATGCTCCCGTTTCGGGCTGGTTTATAAGGTAGGCGTGGGCGGCAATTCGGAGCCTGAATTACTCAGGCTCTTATTAAACCGTTCCTTAACCGCTCGTAAATATTCCGTAGTTGAAGTTGCTCAAGTATGGAGGGTAGAGAAGGAAGAGAGGACCGGAAGCTCGAGCACGTAGCCTTTCTTCATTCATACCCTCGACGTACAAAGTTCCGGGAGGACCTTTTCGGGAGTTCCTCCAGGGGTCGAATATCCTTTGGACCTTGGACGGATTCGAATCCGTTCCAAAGTCGAAGGCTTTCCAAAGTTCGGTCGTTATAGGCGGCTGCTGTAATGAGCAACGAAGAAAACTGGTCTATGTGTGCGTCAGTTGATGATGAAGCCTAATCCATCATGGCTATGGAAGTTCCGTTGGTTTCCGGATCGTTCACTCTTCTGCCTACCTAAATGGACCTCCAAACTCCTCTTGGTCGAATCACCTTTTTCCCCCGGAATATTCATCAACCAACCTGTTGGTTTTACAATCAATTTAACGTTCGTTCAACAAACGAACCGCAACTTCGTGGCTTAACGAGCAGCATACCCGATTCAACAAGCAACCTGTTGGCCTTTCAAACAGTTTGTTCATATTTGGAAGTGAAACGATACCTAGTTGAAAAACAACTTCCAGCTTTAGAAAGCTCCAGAATCAGAAAACTGCTGATTTTACAAACTACGCTGGTATTTTTGAACAATCTGAAGTTTGTATCTGAATTTGTCTGAAATTGTTGTATTTCGGTATGAATTCTTTTTTGTAGAGACGTTTTTTGTCAATGATCCATATTTGATGGGTCTAAACTGACTGTTTGGCAAAAACGTAAATTGCCAAAACATTCGCTCAAAGTGTGGTTGTTGAAAAATACACGAAAACAAGTTACCGGTCAAAACGACCCAGTAACCTGCAGTAGCCTCCAGAGGGTTTCAATTGTCACCACCCAGACTTGGTTTTGTTCGCGATCTATTTAGATCCTAGCTCAATCAGCAACTTTTACAGTTGCTCTAATGACCAACCAACAATCTACTCGTTCAATATCCAGTTGGGTTCACGACCCCTAGTCAGCCTAATAGCCTGTAGTTGTTTTTCAAGTGATCCAGCTAATTGCCTACTGCCAATCTTGCACTTCAAAAGATACTTGACCGTTCTTGACCCAACCTGCACCAACCCTACCTTCCAACTGAACCGTTCATCTGAAAGTCCCTTTTGCCTCCGATTCACCAAGCAATTCGGCAAAACTATTTGCATTCTCATCTCGTCACCTTTCCTCTCTTGGTTTTGAAGGTTTATCCTGCACGTGCTCGCGCACACAGATCTAACCTTACACATACACCAATGCGGCATACTACAGCTGGGCCAAAATTTCATTCGAGCTTAGCGCTAATATACGGTGTAATTTCCGGCAGTCTGACGCGAGACTACCACCCAGGCAGTATCCTCCTCAAGGATATGTACGTATCTCTCTCGGGTCTCCGATACTCGATGGTCTATAACGCAGACTGGCAAGCTACATCCCGGAGCTTCCGTGTACGTCAGAAGAGGATTATGGTGGTCCTTGGGTGCAGGCCTTCACCGTTCCGCTATCCCATGACACGTATATACCAACACCTCCATAGGCATCCAGAAATCCAACGATATAATGTTCCTCCAGCTTGGAACGAGGTCTCGGAGAGGCTTCCAGAGTGCTGAATCTCTCGTGCCTTACCGGAGATGAGACACCGGTTATTCGTATCGCGATCGAACTAAGATCCGTGAGAAATACACCAGCCATGTTTTGATGTCTGTCTCGACGTAGTTTGCCTTCGGGAATCTTCAATTAGACGTTGCAATCTAGATCTTCGCTCGTCTGGATCGCGATGGAGTCTTCTCATAGGCTGCGTGACAACTGTCAAGTTTGGGTTTCTCTAGATTTATTTGTGTTTGTTTGGGTTTGTTTGGGTCTGGCCTTAGGATACCGTTGGGATTTTTCAATTTCACATTGCAGTACTTTGCTCATTTGGGTGATGATGGAACTTTCCAAAGACTGGATGACAACCAACCAGTTTGGATTTCCTAAGATTTGATTGGGTGCAATCTATTAGACATTGCAATCTGCGTCTTTATTCATCTGGATTCTTCAATACGATGGATGACGACCTTTAGCTTGGAGTTTCTTAGAATTTGTTTGGGTCTTGCTATTGTCATCTAGATGCTAATAGTGTCTTCAATGGTCTGGATGATAACCATCAAGTTGGAGTTTCTTTGGGTTTATTTGGGTGCCTGCTCTGACTGCTCTGACGAAGTTTACCTTTAGGCTGATGTTCATCATCAGATGAACATTGCTATCCATGTCTTCACTCGATTGAAGAATGATAGTATGTAGTCTTCCATGCGCCGGATAACCAAGTTCACCTCGATACGAATGGCGGTGTTGCAAGCCTTGATGTAAAGATTTAATAATTAGACAGTTGTGGGGCTTTGTTCCTTTTTAATCCTCTCTCTTTCTTTCACTCTCTCGCTCGGGCCCTCCGTAATTTCTTAATAAGCCGGAACTTCAGTCTCGGAGCGTAAAATAATTAGGGGTCGGAACCGGAGCTTTTCCGAAACGGCAGAGGGAAAAGTTTTCCCAAGCTCGTTGGCGCGTGGACAACATTCCGGAAAGAAATTATAAGCTCGAAGGGCGAAAGGAAAATTTCCTCTCGTCCCCCCTCCCACCACTTTTATCATCTCTTATTATTGTAGGCACTGAAATTACTCAGATATTGCTCGATGATAACGAGATTTGGTGTCGCCTCTTTGTTGCAGAAACGGAGAAGAAGAGCGTCGTTGGGGAAGCGTCGGGGGCTGCTGGAGGTTCTCTCTCGTTGGCGGCCTCGCCAGCTCGCTCGACCCCCTCGACCCCGGAAGAATCTAGTCTCTTGGGATCCAGTAGCTCCGCACTCAACACCACCACCTCGTCATCCTCGACGACCTCGGCCAACTTGCCACCTGCTACCCTAATCGCCGGATTGGAAAAAAACGCTCTTCAGGTTAGCTTCACTTTTTCCTTTCTGATACCAATGTTCAGACCACTTTGTGATATTGCGTTTTCGCATTATCCGTAATCGTCTTCTCGTACTCTTTCGGCATTAGCTTCGTTTCGGTAAACCCGGATGAAAAATTCTGCGTTTTTTCATCATTTTTTGAGAACGGATGGTGAAAGATAAGCCTAAAGGTGGTTTTTATGGAGTTTTGAAATGGAAGTAATGTAAAATGACTCCAACGTTGTTTTTCTTCATTTTTTGAAACTGATATGATAACAAATAACTCCAATGTTGTTTTTAACTATTTTTTGGAACCAATGTGATAATGAACAACTTCAATGTTGTTTTCAACCATTTTTTGCAACCAATGCGATAAAAAATAATTGCAACATTGTTTTTAACCATTTCTTGGAACCATAATAATGAAAAACAGCTCTACGGTACTTTTCAAACATTTTTCGAAACAAAAATTATAATAAACAACTCCAACGTTGTTTTTAACCATTTTTTCGAACCAATGTGATAATAAACAACTCCAATGTTGTTTTCAACCATTTTTTGGAACCGATGTGATTAAAAATAATTGCAACGTTGTTTTTAACCATTTTTTGGAACCAAAAGTATAAAAAACAACTCTAACGTCCTTTTCAACTATTTTTCGAAACAAAAATTATAAAAAACAACTCCAATGTTGTTTTTAACTATTTTTTGAAACCAAAATTTAAAAAAACAACCTCTTCATTGTTTTTCGTAATGTTTTGAAACCAAACTGATGAGAAATAATTCTAACGTTGTTTTCCATCATTTTTGAAACAACCGCAAGGTTGTTTTTCGTCACTTTGGTTTCGAAAAGTTTCTCCTCCTTTTTACCACTCGTTTTTCGTCATTTACATTTTGGAAGGACGCGTTCGTCGCTCTGTCAATTTGGCGGACGTGATTCTCTTGTTTCGAGTCCGACCACAGTACGAAATGTGACCATTGCAACCCTTTGCTCCTATGCAAGCAGGGGTGAGTTCCTAACTCGATTACCGATGTCTCGCGCAGATTAGTTCCTCCATTGGAGGCCAAGAACCGTTCCCTATCTCCAGCCCCTTTTCCTCTCTCTCCCTCTCTTTCTCTCTCTCTCTCTCTCTCCTCTTTCTGATCCGGCTTAGCACGTACCCTTAAAGTTTCACGTCGTGTCGCAGATTGGTACCAACTCGTAACAAACACATACACGCGTTCGTATCTGTCGTTTATAATAAATATATATATATATATATACATACATATGTATATATTATCGATATTATTGAAATTATCGATATAATAACGCATACGTATGTATATATATATGTACATTTATACAAAGTATGTAATTATACAGGGTGTTCCAATTAAGAATGTCATCCGTGAAATGGGAGGTTGGGGGTGAAATTCTGAGGCGATTCACATAAGAATGTACGGTTTCCGGATCAATCGCTGAATTGTTATTAATTTTTAAAGGCAGCCAATCAGGCGCGCCCGTTCAGGGGGCTTGGCCTCGAAATAATTATTATATTTCGACGTTTAGTGTCATATCGCAAATTCATGACGATGTATTTTTATACCTTGAAGACAAATCCACAATTTAATTCGCCTTGAACTCTCCATTTGTAGGGAAAAATGACGAAAAAATATTCTAGAAAGGTTTTTCGCATTTTCCCAGTCTAATTTTGCACTTTCGGCAAAAACTCGGGCATATTCGTAATCAGCGGAGAATTTCCGATTAAATAGACCCTTTTAAAAGTTTAAAAACGGAAAAAAATATTTTTCGACTTTCCCGGCCACTTTTCCGGAATCTCAGAAATCACGATATTTCAAAAGGTCGTAAAGTAGACTTCTTCTATGCGATAGAGATTCATTTGGTAGGTTTGGAAAAGTTTTTTGCCTGACTTAAATAATAGCGTTGGATTTAGATCGATAGCTCTTATAGTTTCCCTGGAAAGTCCACTTGAAAAATGGCAAAAAAAGAGGCAAAGGGGTATGTATGGAAAAATTGGCA
>JAPYZJ010005015.1:0-12361 GCA_030522765.1 Ophioninae sp. B BG-2022a
CCCAATATCAC
Organism: Ophioninae sp. B BG-2022a; assembly: GCA_030522765.1. Taxonomy (NCBI): domain Eukaryota; kingdom Metazoa; phylum Arthropoda; class Insecta; order Hymenoptera; family Ichneumonidae; species Ophioninae sp. B BG-2022a. The sequence continues at coordinate 12 of JAPYZJ010005015.1, forward strand.
TCCACCCCACGCAAAAAAAAACCTCATTCCATTCTGCCCCTTTAAAGAACCTCCGGTCTACGATTTTGCGTGTGCAAATAACAAAAAGTTATAATTCTCCGGTAGCCACAGCGGCCTCCAGATCCCACAGGATCTGGAGGCCTCCCCATTGTGAAACGTATACGCATCAGTGGTAGCCAGAGCTTTGTCGGCGTCGGTAGGATATGTCAGTGGCAATCATATCGGTAATTCCTCGGATGATTGTCCCTGACCGCAGAATTGGAGAAGGGGATTTCTTTTGGTCGTTGGTGGGGTGGAGTGGCGTGGGGGGGGGGGGGGGGGGGGGGAGGGGGGGGGGGGTGGTTGGGGGGGGGGGGGGGGGGGGGTGGGGGGTGGGGGGGGGGGGGGGGGGGGGGGGGGACGATGAGAGGGTGGCGGTGAACGCGAAATTCAGGTAGCCAGAGAAATAATCGAGAAACGCCCAGCTCGACCATCAACCACCTTTGTGTTACCTTTTATTGTTGTTTTTTTAGTTTTTTTTTGTGTGTTTGGGTTTGTTTTTTGGAGACTGGGGGAATCAGGGGGTGAATTTGGGGTAGATGGGGGTAGGGGCCAAGGATCGGTTGTCCGGGTGAGAATTTATGGCGATGAGAGATGGGGGAGGATTTATACGAGGTAGGAAAGTACGCATTGCACCAAACGCAAGTGTTTTCGCAGGAAAGGTGATGGGGAAGGGGAGGGGGCGGGTGGTCGGAAAGAATAATTGAAAAGGAAGAATGATTGTCGCCGATAGACGCGCGAAAAATGGGCAGGAGATATGATTCGGGTTGGGTACTTGGTCTGATGCTGATGGTGATTCGTTGATGGGAAAAGTTGGGAAAAGAGATAATGGGAGGAAGAGAAGGATTGAATACTTCTAGTTGACTATTTTGGATAAGATTTTTCGAATTGGTAATTTTGCATGAGATTTTTGAAGATTTTTCTTGATTGAAAAAATCAAACGAGATTTTTTATGATTTCCCTAATTAAAAATGTTCCAAGATTTTCTTGGTTGAAAATATCAAATAATAATTTTTTAAATTTTCGTGATGGAAAATATTAAATTAGATTTACCAAGATTTCCTTGGTTGAAAATATCAAATCGAAATTTTCCAAGATTTTCTTGGTTGAAAATATCGAATTGAAATTTTGAAGATTTTCCTAATTGAAAATGTCAAATAAAATTTTCCAAGATTTTCTTGGTTGAAATATCAAATATTAATTTTTTATTTCTCCTGATTAAGAATGTTAAATTAGACTTTCCAAGATTTCCTAGGTTGAAAATATCAAATATTAATTTTTTATTTCTCCTGATTAAGAATGTTAAATTAAATTTTTCAAGATTTCCTAGGTTGAAAAGATCAAATAATAATTTGGATTTTCCTGAATGAAAATATCAAGTAATATTTTCCAAAATTTCCTTGATTCAAAATTTCATCAGGAGATTTATCAAGATTCACCTGATTCAAAATTCCCAATAATATTATAGAAGATAGTCCTGGTTTAAAAAATCCCATTTTTGAAGATTAGTTAAAACTATCCCGATTGAAAATTTCAAACATTTTTGAAGATATTCCTGGTTGAATATTCCAATTAAAAAAGGCTGAAATGACCTAAATCACTAAAAACCGCAAAACCGTTTGAATTCCAATGTGGATTTCCTATCACCGTGTTAATTCCCAATAGGGAAATGTTCGGATATCGAGAGAATCACAGAGGTACGTTCTGCTCGGTATTCCGGCAGGGGTATTAAACATTGAGAACCTCATTATCGTTATTATCGCGTTCGTGATTTCTGTACGTTTCTCTGAAGGACCTGGACTCGTTATATTCCTCTTGTCGTCGTTAAACGAGAGCTGAAGATTGCGGATAGTTTCCGTGTGTGCTGACGATTGTTGAAGCCAATGCGCAGAGGCTACGTATTACAATGAGCATAAACTCCGCTGTCTCTCTCAGTTTCGTAATCGACGTTTTCCTCTATGCACCTGCCAAACGGCAATGAGCAAATGTGCACCCTTACCGGCTTAATTGGAGCCCTAAGGTTCCGCGTGATGTTCACCAATTTGCTGGAAGGATCGCATGAAGATTTCATGAAGTACAAATGGCTAGCTGCTTCATAAGAGTTCGTCGTCCTTGGATGGGAAAAAGACACGTCACTAGAGAACGATGAGTTACGCAATTGTCCAATCCTTGGATGTTCTTGGTAAACATTTAGCAGATTTTTGAAGATTTTTGGAGATTACCTGAATAAAAATTTCGAATAAAATTTGTGAAGATTTTTCTAGATAAGAATTTCGGTTGATTTTTGAAGATTTATCTTGGTGACAAATTTCGAATAAGATTTTCGAAGATTTATCTGGATGATAATTTTGAATAAGATTTTTAAAGATTTTTCTGGATATAAATTTTGAAAAAGATGTTTGAAGATTTTTCTGGATAAACATTTTTGAAGATTTATCTGAATGACAATTTCAAATTAGATTTTTAACGATTTTTCTGACTGAAAATGATACTTTTTAAATTTTCTTTGTCGACAATTTCAAATTAGATTTTCCTGCCTAAAATTGAGATTTTTTTAATTTTTACAGTCGACAATTTTAAATTAGATTTTAGACAAACGTTTTCTGTTGTCATTGAGACAAAATCAGAGGCTCTCAAATTTGAATACCAAAAAGAACTGATTCCATACTGTGCAAAGAAACGATCCGAAACCATCCTCTAAGCTTAATCCACGAAAAGCAGAAAAAAAACCAACCCAACCCACACAAACCCAAACAAACCCGAACAACCCAATGGTACGCTGATGAGTTCCCTCGATAGCCAATGACGATGCAATGTCGACCCAATGGCCATCCAACAGTTGAATCTTCCAAAACTATCCGTTTTATCAATGCTACAAAAACAGTTCGTTTTCCCAATTGATCCAAGAGTCATTATCTAATATGGATTCAAACCCATTGGGCTCCTCCAATAGCCAATATGACGGTCCAATGTCATCCAGTGACGATCCAACAATTCCATCCTCCAAAACTATCCGTTTTATCAATGCTACAAAAACCATTTGTTTTCTCAATTCTTCCAACAGTCAATATCCAATATGGATTCAAACCCATTGGGCTCCTCCAATAGCCAATATGACGGTCAAATGTCATCCAATGACGATCCAACAATTAAATTCTCCAAAACTATCCGTTTTATCAATGCTACAAAAACAGGTCGTTTTCCCAATTGTTCCAAGAGTCTTTATCCAATATGAATTCAAACCCGTTGGGTTCCTCCAATAGCCAACGACGACCCAATGTCATCCAATGACGATCCAACAATTCCATCCTCCAAAACTATCCGTTTTATCAATGCTACAAAAACCATTCGTTTTCCCAATTCTTCCAACAGTCATTATCCAATATGGATTCGTACCCATTGGATTTCTGGGCTAAGAATGATGCTGAGGATTCGCCGAGGGTACAAAGTTAACGAATCCTTATCGGCGGTTAAGTGCACGCGAAGTAAATTAGCCAAAGCGAAAAGGGAAATAAAAAGACAGAAAAAGAGAAGGAGCCACCCTGGGGGTAAATTCTATGTAGATTGGCGTCGAATCTGCAATGTCTCATCCCCAAGGGAGAAACTCCTCGGGTCACACCAAGCGGGGTTCCTTCTATGTACGTGCCGCTCTCCTTCTTTCTCTCTCACTCACTCAAACACTGTTCGCTCCTATGAACTCGCCGGGATGATGTTCCGGGAGCGCAACAGCCGCGGGAGAGCGACGAGAGATGGATTTGTGGCAAAGTTGGTACGGAACGACGTCAATTAATAGCCGGAGCTATGGGGTGCCCGCGGAAGTAAAATAAAGAAGATAAAGATAAAAGGATTGGAATAAGTCAGAAGGGATGAGGAGGAAAAGGGAATAGAATCCATGCCTCCCCTTTACAACTTACAAGAAAGGGGGGGGGGGTGGATTGAAATGGTACTGGATGGAGAAAGAGAGTACCACAAAGCTTTGCTTTGGCGGCTCTTCCAGAGTCATTAAGGATTGCCATTGTGGATTCTATGTGCTTTACCGACCAACTGACTTGCCGGCTGGAGACCCGAGAAGAGCAGGTCCTGAAGGACCTAAAGGACTTGCTTTTCTCACTGGTTTAGAAAAAAAAGTTAGCTTATGGGTATCCGGGTGAAGGAAGAACGTTTTAGGTTGGTATAACAGATATGACAACCCAAAACTGAGGTTTCGGGCTGGTATGACAGGTATGACAGGTATGACAACCCAAAACTGAGGTTTCGGACTGGCATGACAGGTATGACAGGTATGACAACTCAAAACTGAGGTTTCGGGCTGGTATGACAGGTATGACAACCCAAAACTGAGGTTTCGAGCTGGTATGGCAGGTATGACAGGTATGACAACCAAAAACTGAGTTTTCCGGTTGGTATGACAGGTATGACAGGTATGTATTTTGACAGGTATGACAGGTGTGACAGGTATGTATTTTGACAGGTATGACAGGTAAGACAGGTATGTCTTTTGACAGGTATGACAGGTATATAATGAATCCTGAAGGACCACGAAAACACCAGAGGGAAACTTCAACAGGCAAAGGAGAAACGGGCAGTTTCCCTGTGCCCTCCTGTAAGTCAAGAAATTACTTTAAAAAATTAAAAATTTCAAAAATTGAAAGCAGTTGACTGCCAATGGCAACATTTCTCAAGAGGGCACGTAAAATTTGCTGAAAAAGTGGATAACCTTGAAAAACGCATGTTCCCTCTCCCCCCTCCTCCTCCTCATACAATTCCATACGCGAACACTTATCGGAAGTTTACCGTACACAAGCTTGCACAATAATTACTGAAAGTCGTAAATCATTTTCACTATTGTGCGAAGATGTGTCTGACGATCATACGCCACGTCCTTCCACATTGGTCACCCCTACTCCGTCTCCCGCGACGATGAAAATGATTTATGACTTCTTATAATAACTATCTCGCTTTATCATTATACGTTTGAATTGTTTGACCCTTTTGAAAATTAATTTTGCACTCGCGGCAGCAGCAAGTTTTTTTTTTATTTACGTACAGCACTTTTTCTACGATCCTCTTCGTCATCCAATTGCAAGTGGCTTGCAGTTCCACTTTGTGTCGATCAGTACGGGTTTTAACTTTGCCACGGTGACAATTAAAGTATTACATCATGATTAAAAAAAAATCGGCAAAATTCTAAAAAAATTATTATTCAATAATTTATTTTAGAATATTTCATTATATAATTTAGTGACAAATTCTTATAATTAATTCTAATCATTATTTTGAATTTTTTATTATAATTATTAATCCATGCATTAAGCTGATTAAATAATAAAAAACATAATATAATATCATCATTATCATTATTTGTATTCTGTTAATTTATTATTAAATCAGTTATTTGTAAGTCTAAACATTTTGGAAAATTACATTTTGTGAATCTACAGGGTATTACAAATTCGCAACAAGACGTAGTCGGACCCAACCACTATTTGTTAATTACAAATATACAGAGAAGTGTTTTTCGAAGTTTATTTTCTTTAAAGTATTTTTTGTTCGTTTTCTATTAATATCTCTGATTCAAAAATATATCAATTCAAAAAATGTCTTCAATACAAAAAGTATTTTGGCAAAAAAAAACTTCGATTCAATAAGTATTTTGGTTCAAAAAGTATCTTTGATTAAAAAAGTATTATTGCTCGAAGATTATCTTTGATTTATAAAGTATTTTTGCCACAAAAATATATTTGGTTCAGAAAAAATTTTCACCACAAAAAAATTTTTTATTCAAAAGTTATTTTTACCACACAAATATCTTTTATTCGAAAGTTATTTTTACCACAAAAATATCTTTCATTCGAAAGGTATTTTTGCTAAAAATATCTTCCATTCGAAAGGTATATTTACCAAAAAAAATCTTTCCTTCGAAACGTATTTTTGCTAAAAATATCTTTCGTTCGAAAGGTATATTTGCCAAAAAAAATCTTTCCTTCAAAACGTATTTTTGCTAAAAAAAAATATCTTTTCGTCGAAATAAATTTTTGCTAAAAAAATATCTTTCATTCGAAACGGATTTTTACTAAAAAAATATCTTCTATTCGAAAGGTATTTTTGGTAAAAAATATCTTTCATTCGAAACGTATTTTTGCTAAAAAAATATATTTGATTCAAAAACGATCTTCTATCCAATAAATATCCTTAATCCAAAAAGTATTTTAATACCCAAAAACATATATGATTCAAAAAGTACATTCTACTTCATCCACACGGCTAATGAATCATCGACGTACCTATTCTCTACATTTGTATGAATCCAACGATCAACAATTAAAATTACGGATTAATTAGGAAATCGCAACGAGCTGTGCAATATCGCCAAGTTTTTTTTCCCCAAGATTTTTCGTGCTTGTGTTCGCATGGTCCACGTACGATGTACCTACTCATCGATGTGTGCGTACGTCAAACTCCAGCTGCGTTATGCATTACATAACCTCTTGTGGATCTCGCGAAGTACACGAGCGAAATAATAAAATTCATAATTGCCACTGATTGCTGCATTCAACGAGTGCATACCTCTCCGAGCTTGTCTCTTCTGCTGGACATTCGCGTTGAACGGGTGTGTGCACCGGAATATTTATACGTATTCGCTTATGCATCGATTGCAGGCAGAGTTGTAAAATGTTCATTGGTGAGGATTTTCCAAGTTGCAGCGGCGAGGAGGGGGGGGGGGGGAGAAGATCAGATTCAACGTATGACTACTGCAGGACAAACACGTTTTTCTCATTTTGAAAATCCTCATTTTAAAACATGCCTAAATGAAAAAAGCAATATGGCGAAAAAAAAGATTGTTTTATTATACATTATTATATAATTATAAATTATTATAATGTAATAAAATTATTATGATTTAATTATTAAATCATTTGAATTGAAGCAATCAAATGCATAAAAATTAATGAATTATGAATTAATTGCTATGATTATAATATCATATTGTATAAGAGGTATATATCATGTATAAATAAATACATATATATATAAATTATTATATAATTATAAAGTTATATACGAAAATTATTTACAACCCAATGTAATTATATTATTATGATTTAATTATTAAATCATTTGATTTAAATCAATCAAATGCATAAAAAATTAATTAATTATGAATTAATTGTTATGATTATAATATAATATAATATAATAGGTATATATCATAAATAAATATATATATATAATTATAAATTATTATATAATTATAAAATTATATACAAAAATTATTTACAACCCAATAGTATACACAAATCGACACTGTTTGAGATGTTTAGACTCCTTTGGGAGACCCCAGTAGCGATCGGTCGGGATCAGCTCGGCAGCCGTCGCCTTAATGACGGTAATTGAGTTTTTATGCCTCAAGGAGGCAAAAGACTCTCCTCCCCCGCCATCCTTCCTCGCTGCGGATCTCATAATGATTGATGCTCATCGTATGTGTCGGCGACCTGGTCGGGTCGACCGCGTGGCCACCGTCGTACCACCAAATCGGCCACCCTTTTCCCCTTTGTTTCTCTTCATTCTTGAGCGTGTGCATTTTTTTTTGCATTTTTAAAATTCTTTTTATCGTTTTTTTGTTCGATTTTTTTGTTCATTCTTATTGCACTCGTAGAGAGAGATGATGATGATGAGGATGAAGTTTATTATGCCCCAGTAAGGACTTTTGGCAAAAAAATAAAATAAAATAAAATAATATAAGAATACAAAATAATACAAAATAATTACAAAATGATACAAAGTGAATACAAAATTCCAACTGAAAAAAAGAGGTGGGAAGATGATGATGATGATGATAAAGTTTATTATGCCATAGTATAACTACGAGGTAAGATCATTATAATAACAAATAGATAAATTATACAAAAATAAAAATAGAAGAATAAATTAAAATAAATTAAAAGAAATTAATAATAACATAATGATAATAATGAAAATAATACAGAAAGAAAGCATAATAAAACAATAATAATAATACAGAAGTGCTTAACCTAAAAATAAAAAGTTATACAGAAACAAAAATAAAATAGAAATTAGAAGCAATAATAAAAATTAATGCAATAACTAAGAAGAGAGAGAAAGAGGGATTTTTTTTATTTATTGGTGAATTAGGACGGCAGGAGAGTAGGAGAGAGAGAAAAGACGAGACAAGTATGAAGAAGAATGAAAAATTAGCCCTTTGCGCCCTGGCGTGTCCATAGTCCCTTTTTCTTATTTCTTCTTTTAAGGGAATCCTTTTTTGCCGGAGTCATCGGCCTCCCGAAATCGTTTCGGGACCCACCGATGCACTCCTCTAACTCGATGAATTTTACACCGCCAGAAGCGAAAAGTGTCGGACTAATATTCGCCAATCTGCCGTGGGGATTTTTTTTTTTGCTTTTTTTCGAATTTCACCATCGTTCGCGGGTCTTTCGAACTGTGAATTTTTTTTTGCAACGGGTTGAGTCGATTCGATCATTTCACCTGCCTGATACAAGTCACCTGTTCGATTCTTACTATCGTCGTTCAATCAGTAATAAAATCAAGAATAAAATTAATTACACAATTATAAACGTAAATAAATTAATCGAATTTCTACCAAAAATGGTCAAATTAATTTGAAAAAATATTGAAACCTAACATAAAAAATTATTAAAAATTAATATTCCACTTTGTTTATCTTTTTTTAATATTTAAGTCAGGCTTTCAGTTCCAACTGTCCAGCCCATTTTAAAGTAACTCTTTAAAAAATCGACTGCGAAATTTGACCGAACGAAGAACGAAAAAAAGACAGACCAGAAATGAACCTAACACAAAATAAATGAAATGAAAAAATTTAATTAAATTAGATTAATAAAAACTAAAATAAAATAAAACAATACTAAATAAATTAATAAAAAATAAAATATCAATCAATTAACCAAAAATAAATTAATTAAAATAAATTAAGACAAAAATTTTTTAAATCAGTAATTATACTCCCACGAGGACTTCGAGGCCGAAACGAGGACACGAAAGAATCGTATCAGAGTACGTTCTTCGAGGCTTTTCAGCATTATTCGTAATCGTGAGAGTGCTGTATCGCGTGCAAAACAAAATACAAAAAAAAAAAATCATTCGGTTTCTCGTGGCTCTCTGGTCTGTTCCATTCTCTCTTAGCTGTGTCAACGTCAATCAAGGTACTCGAGAAATGACTGACAAACAGAATGATCATTGCGGACTCGTTGAATTCCCGTTTTCTGTATTACTCTCGACATAATCTCCCATTTCCTTCCTCGTATAATACGACGTATAAAAACACCGCTGAAACCCAAACGTACACAGTCACGAAATAATTTATATCCTCACATACATATGCACGTGTGTGTGAATCGGCGTATCCACCATTCGTGTGCCATTTAACTTTTATAAAACACAGAAATCCATTTGTCTTCGTGAAATTATAGCACGAAGGTCGTCGGGGGGTAACTGCGATAATTGTACGTCGATATTCCCTTCCCCTTACCCCCTCCCCTTCCCTCATCAAAAAACCTCTTTTCATCTCTTTATCCATTTCTCCCTCCCAACAGAGCCCCCCTCCACCCCGCCATCTTTGATTACATCAGGATGACGATTATCGAGAATTGCAGCGCTGGTAGTCGACTGCGTACGAACACGCGAAAATCCATGTCGTCCTCGTCGTACTCGTCAAATCACCTCCGTCAACGTATTTAATGTATAAATGTGTACTCGTGCGAACGAATCGGTTACCCGATTGCAACTCTTTTTCCTAGACGGTAATCGGGCCCCCTGAGATTGGAACGATTTAACCAATGGCACAAAAAATTAATACTGGAGCTGGGAGGGGGGGGGGGGGGGGCTTATACAGGGTTGATGGGGAAGGTTTAATTGGGCTGCTTTAATTTTTTTGGATTTTTAATCTCTTGGGTAGAATCATTTTTATAATATTTCGTAATTTTTTTCTCTTATGAATTTTAAGATATTTTGATTTTGATTTTTCGTAATTTTTTCGTTATTGGATTTAATTTGAATTGTACGAGGTTTGGATTTTTGTTTGTAATTTGGACTGCACGGAGTTTTTTTTCATTCATAATTTACACTGCACGAGGTTTTGATTTTTTTCTCGTGATATGGATGATTACAGATATTTTTTTGGGTGGTAATTTACTGATATAGTGTCGGGTACTATTTAAAAAATTATCGATGGAATTTAGAAGAATTTTTTGTATGAGTGTTCATTTTGTAATTAAGCCGTGACTGAGGTTTGATTTTTTATTTCTCTTACTATGGGGGTTGGTAGATTTTTTTTGGTTCATAATTCGGGACCAGTAATCACAAAAATTCGATCCATCGAAAATAAATATATGTAAATATCTAAAAATATCTAAAATTTTACTTTTAAACGTCACTTATCTGAGCACCCTGTATATGAGCTCCTGTTTCGTAATTACTGTACAATATCGTAATCCCAGAAAAAAAATATGTCTGCGGTTTTTAAGAAACAAACCCCGAGAGAAAGAAAGAAAGAGAGAGAGAGAGGGAGAGAAACTCAAATAATTCTTTTCAAATAACTCATTTTTTTTCAAAATTCATTACAAGGGATTTTGGGGTCGTTTTGGGGTCATTACTCGAGCTACTACGAGGAAACACTCCTGAAGTCTTCAAAATCACTATTTCTTGTTTATATATATGTATATACATGTAAATATATATATATAGATATATAGACGTATGAGCACGTATTATAGGATGAGGTGCTGAGTTACAAGCCACAAGCAACAGTTTTATGGAGAGGTCTGCAATTCAGATAATACCCCTCAATGAGAAGCATCAGTATGGAGGGACTGATCTGTTCCTGTCGCTCTCCCTCCCCCTCGCCCCTCACCGTCAAACCAATCCCATATAAATTTCATTTATTGTATCATATATATAAATATATATACATGTATATATCCACCTCTGTAACGTGCCTACCGAACCATTCACATTTCCTGGCCTAATACACTCACGAGATTTTACAAAAAAAAAAAAAAAAGCTTGGGGAATACAATGAATTCAATTTGTAGAGAGGATGACCCTCGGTCACTTTCAAATCATATAATTACCCAACGTGCGGAAGCGCGATGCCTTTCGTCCAAATGAAACATTATCAAAAATTTGTGATTTAGAATTTTTAACTGATCACAAAATTATTAATTATATCAATTGGTAATTATCATAGAGTAATTATGAAGAGAATTTGGGATTTGAAAGACAGAAATTATTTCGAAAAAATCGAACATGAATTTTAGTTCCCTTTTTTTCTTATTTTGAATATTTATAATTTAGAAAATCTCCAATCGTTATTAATTTGTATTCTAAATTTAGTTTTTTCATATTATCTTTGTTTACTTAATTATTCATTTTTCTCTAAGTTATTAAGTTTTTCTTTTTAATCATTCGGAATTTCTTTTTTTCGGTCGCAGTTTCCTCTCCAATTATTTATCTTACAAAAACCTTCAATTTTTACTAATTTTATTTTGAGTTATTAATCGTTTTTCATTTTTTTTTCAATTAATATTTCTCTGAATCCTGCAAGAAAAAATTATCGTACTCTTCCATCGTAAGTAAAACAATTTTCATTCACGTTTCGTCCCTTCGGCCCTTTTCAATAAAAAAAAGAATTCCTTCTGTTTTCCATCGCAGCCATTTTTATACTGTTTCTATTTCCTTCTTCTGTGCTTTTTAATTTGAAAAATTGCAATGTTGTTTTTTTCTTCTCGATCACCGCCATTTTTAATTCAAGGTGCGCGGCTACGTTTTTCGTCTTTGCGTTTGATCGCGTGGTAGGATCGTTGCTGCAAATGATATCCGTTATATGATTCTTACATCGTGAACGATAAACCGCGCGCTTTTGAATCGATCGCGGGCTGCACGCTGCTGCGGTGTACCTTTTTTCCCCGAGCGTTCCTTTTTTCTTTTTTTTTAGTTGCCAATTTTTTTTTCTTTTTTTTCCTTTTTTCCCTTTGCTCTTTATATAGGCACGAGTACGAGTGTGCATTCGTGTGGACGCGCGTGTTCGTTTGTACGTACACGTCGTGCTGGCACGGGGTGAGCCTTCCAGATCATTATTGTCATTACCTGCATCGCTATATATATTATTGCATTACCTCGGAGCATTATCCGCTGGGAGCGTTCATTCCCAATGTGTGTGTATATATATATATATATATATATTTGTAAAGCGGTCGATGAGGGGACTTTTTTTAGATCATAACGACTCTTGTCGGGACAGTTGGTGCATGTCAGGA
>JAPYZJ010005016.1:0-14856 GCA_030522765.1 Ophioninae sp. B BG-2022a
ATCGCAAAAAAAGAGGCAAAGGGGTATGTATGGAAAAATTGGGAAAAATCGATGGTCCAACTTTGAAATTCTGCCAAAAATCGAAAAATCATCGGATTTAAATTATTAAAAAAGGATTTTGAAGAAAAAATCATAACGAAGCGATTGAGCACAAACTGGAGTGCCAAATCCTAAAGGAAAAAAAGTTATCGATGATTAAGTGAAAAAACTTATTTTCCCCAAAAATCCAAAAAAATTTTGGATTTTTAATATTTTTTTTATTAGTCCATTTCGATGTAATTTTACCCCTTGAGCACGAATCTGCCATCAATTTTCCCCAAAACCCGAAATATCCATGAAAAAATCGTAAAAAACTTCTTAAAATCGTAAAAAACACGATTTTCTTAGCTGTGTGCAGTGCTTTCGACAAAAATTCGATGATATTCGTAATCAGCTGAAAATTTTCGAAAAATACAAAATGCTTAATGCTTTCGACAAAAATAAAATAAAAGAATTCAAAAAAAAAAATTCAAAATTCAATAATTAAAATAAATAAAAAATACAACGTCCCATAAAAAGCGTGTCCCATCATTCCACCATAAATCAACTTTTCCAAAATATAACCAAGCTGCCTAAAAAAATTAAAAAAAAATAAATAAAAATTCCCCTCTTCGCCCATATACGAAAAAACGTGGGAAAAATTTTGTACCACCCTCTAGTACAGGGAATTCAATTTCCCGTTTCTAAACTTCTGCGCACGCGCGTGCGCTTATTTATTGTTTTTTTTATTTCTTTCCATTTTTTTTTCGTTTTTTTTTTTCATCTTGGTCGGTCTCGACCCAAATCGAGTGGAGAAGTGAAATTCTGCCCGGGGCGGGGGCGGAGCCCTTCTTGTCTGGCTGAACGCGAATTCTTCCACGTGTCGCGGCCGCCGCGAGGTGCTGGGCGCGAGAATAAAGTTGATCGTTCTCCCCCCTCCCCCGTCACTTTCCTCGCCCTCATTGATCGCTCGCTCAAAATGTCAATGGGCGTTATGGAGTAGCTGGTATTATTGACGGGTCCGATGATAAGAACAATGCGTACATTTTTCATTCCCGCTGTATTCTCGCCCGCGAGTCGAAACTCCTCTCCGAGAGGCAATTTTATCTGGACTCGAATCGACACTCGATCGGATTAAAAAATAAATGTGTATTTTAAAAAAAAAAAAAACCAATTAAATTTAACGATAAGAGAAATTAATATATACTCAAATTTCGAAATAATTGTATTTAATTGAATTTTGTTTTTTCTTGGTTATAATTGATTAAATTTACAATTACTAAAACGAATATATTTAAATCACGAATAAATAGAATTATCGTGAAACCAATTTTGAACTACAATAATTTATTTTTTATTTTTTATTATTAAGTACAATTATTTTCAATTCAAGTGTATTTTCTTTTTTATTCTTATTATTTCTTTAATAATTTCTATAAAAAAATTAATAGGAAATTAATAGGAATTTCCTATTAATAGGAAATTAATAAATTTCTATTAATTTTTTTATTAATTTCAATAGTTGAACGAATCGAACTTTTTTTTTACTTCAATTATGAAATTCGTATAAAAAAATGATGATAATAATAAAAACAATAAGCAATTGAAAATATGATATAAAAGAGAGGGGTGGAAGGGAGGGTGTGAGAGCGAATCGTAATCTCGTACATGCGCAGAGACATACGCGAGAAGCGAGGTAAAGAGAAAGGGAGATAGATGGAGAGAATCCTGAAAATGTTTTACGGTATCTCGATATAAAAGTGTGGCCGCGAACCGCTAGATTTCATACTGACCCAGTGACTCATGGGGAATGGTGTAAGCGGCCCGTCAAAATATCGGGGTGCCTCTCACGTGCATAATTATACAACACGTGCCTTTTTCAAAACCTATATATATATATATAAATTTTTTTTTAAATAAAAAAAATAAAAAAAAATAAAAAAAATATATATATATAGAAATATATGACTTGAAAAATTGTACATATACGTATATATATACAGGGTGGATCAATGACTATTAGCACCTTGGACTATCAACCCAAACAAACCGAAACAAACCCAAACACTGAAGTTTACAGAAATATTTGCTGAAATAAAAATTGCACCCTACGAAATGGGTTATCCGATAGCGACAATACTTTTTTAGCACTTCGATAATTAAAAAATTCTTGCACTTCGGTCATTTGAAGGTCAACTTAATTTTTATAACTGGATCTTCAATGACCTTCGATGACCTTGTATTTTAGATCATTAAACTCATATTAAGTCCCTCTGTCATAATACCGAAAAAAAAAACATACCGATCCATTAAAAAAATTCAATTGACCTTCAAACGTCCTCCATACCTCGACTTGCAAAAAAATTCTTATCACTATCAAATTCCCCCTTTCGTACCGTGCGAATTTCTGCAAATATTTCTGCAAAGTGCTAATAGTTTTTGAATCACCCTGTACATATACATGAATATGCAAAATAAAAACGAAGCAGACGAAGAATTAAAAAAAAAAAAAAAAAAAAAATCAAGTCGAAAATTCATTAATCGTTTACGATACATTGCTGAGGTCAGCTTTATGGCCTCGTACGGATATCTGCAGATGGAATCGCGTCGCTTTCGTTATAAGCCCGAAAATTTACGGTATTCCGGGTCCGACCTACCGATCGACTGCGCACGCAACGGACACCAAAGATTAAAATGGAATAAATAAGCGAAAATAAGCGTGCACGGATATCATATATGTGTCTATATTTACATATATATATATACATATATATATATATCTCTTTCTTCCTATATATATATATAATTTAAAAAAATTCGTGTGTGTCTATATAAATATATGTATATAAATGGATATATGTGTATATGTATATATGTCTATAGGTATATAGGTATATATATATATGTATTCTATATCATGCGCACGCCTCGGGCGCAAAAGAAAGAGAATGGTGCACGGCGGTTTATACGAGAACGCATAAAACTCGCATGACAGTCGGGGGGAAAAAAAAATTATGAAAAAAAAAAGATAGAAAAAGAAAAAAATAATAATAATAGAAAGAAAATTGATCGATCGTCAGTGAGGTCAACGAGCACGTTTCCGTTACCCTCAGGAAATTTCGGCGAGACCTCAGCTCGCAGATATATTAATAAGTAGAATAAAAAAAAATAATAATAATAATAAAAATAATAATAATAATAAAAATAAAAATAATAAAAATAACAAAATATAATTATATGAATGTGATACTACGAAACGAGCAACGACAAATATACTTTAACAACGCAAATAACAATTTTAAAAAATAACAGTTGTAAAAGCTAAACAAAATAGAAAGAAAGTTTTTTGAAATTTTATTTTACATGTAATTCTCGTGGAAAAATTGGTACAATGAAATAAAAATTATATTTGACGTTTATATAAAAATAGGCGTAATAATGACAAACAACTATAATAATAATAGCACAAAAAATAAATAAAAATAATAATAGTTATTATAATAAATAATAATTATAGGAACAATGATAAATAATAATAATGTAAATAATGACAGGTATAGAAAAATTTAGCTAAAAAAGAAATCGAGAAAAAAATAGATGTTACGCAATCGATCGTACGTGAGTTTTCCACTGGGCTATAAATATTTCCACCCCTAGAATAGCTAAGGGTAGAAATCGGGACAGCAGCCGTGGCCGAGTGGTTAAGGCGTCTGACTCGAAATCAGATTCCCTCTGGGAGCGTAGGTTCGAATCCTACCGGCTGCGATCTTCCTTTTTTTTCCTTAAAAAATTCCTTCCACAATTAACGAAAATGATGATTTAAAAAATTGGAACGTGAAAAAAAAAACAGAAGAGTGGTTTGGAAAAAATAGTGGTTGGAACAGAAAACGGAAGAATGGTATTTAATTATATTGACAAGTGAATTAATATTTAAATTATTGGATCGCAAATAAAAAATAAATGAATAAAATAATTGGAAAAAATTTTTTAATGAATAAATCAAATGAAAAATCCACTCACATTTTTTTAAATTATATTTATGAAAACAAAAAATAATTAATAATGCCTGTCGAAAATTATATAGAATGAAAATCAAAATTTTGGTTTAAGAAAAATATAAATTTTCTAATCCTTTCCCAGGGACCTGATAATTCTAATGGCCTTGTCCGAAAGTGGCACAATTATTTTGATCCGACTTCGAGCCGAGGCGCGTGTCCGATCGCAACGTACCTCGGTGAAAGAGCATTCGACTGAGATTAGAAATCGCGAGCAGCGAAATGAGAGGTACACGCCGATCGGATGAGGGACGAATGTGGGAATAAAATTATTTGCCTCTTTTCATTCCACTAGCAATTTCTATAAATTTCGAAATTCAGATATTCCAAGACGATTTTCTTAGGTATTTATATTAAAATAATAAAAAAAAAGAAAAATAGCCTTACCTAAGAGGAAACCTTTTAGGAGTGGTGATTTTTCTGTAATTTTGTTAAAAAATGTGAATTTCCAAATTGTACTATTCGGAGACGAGTTTATAAACAAATACATTAATTAATTACATAAATAAGTAAATGAATGAATTATTCACAGAAATAAATAGATGAATTTATGAATTACAAAAATAAATAAATAAATAATTTAATTACAGGAATATGTAAACGAATTAATTAATTTATCGACTTGGAAATTTAGAACTTAGAAATTTACGTTTAGAAAAAAGTCATTCAGAAAAAATTCATTTCCAAAAACACATCTTCTGTTGGAAGGGATATTTCTCGAATTTTTTTTTTCAATGCAAACCCAAACAAACCCAAACAAAAATTTCACTAACTACCCCCAAATTATAAAATGCACAATAACAATAACAAATTACAAAATAATTAACAACAAAAAAATAAAATATAATTAATAACAAAGTATAACGAATATAACATTAATAATAACAGAATATAAAAACAGAAAAATCCATAAAAAAAATAACAAAATCAATCAATAAAAAATAAGAGAGAGAGAGGCAGTTTGGAAAGGGAGAAAAGGTTCGAAACTAGGTGTGGAGAGGGGGTAGATGGTGAGAGCTGGAAAAATCGCTGTTCTACTATGCAGTCCCTGGGTTAACTGTAAAAGCTCGAGTTCCGCTATTCCCGCAGGGTGTTCAGTACCGGAGTGATAATAGCCTAGTGCACGAGCCACGCGAAGGTAAGGAGGACGTTGGGCCGTTCCAAGGTGATCTCGCGGCCTTGCTACTCTCTCTCCATTCTATTCTCTCCCCTCCCCCCTCTCCTTGCGCGCTCTCTCTCTCTCTCTCTTTCCCCTCATTTACACAGTATTTCCTATTTCCACTTGGGATTTTTATTCCGCTTGCAACTGCAGCTGCGATCAAACTTCGAGGGTTGCAAGAGCGGGGTGGGAGGTCGGAGGTAATACTAACTGTAAAACCGTTCATTCTAGCCGAAGAGGTTATCAAGAGGTTACGAATAAAAAATACTTATGGAAAGATTATGAAAAAATATATTATGAAAAGGTTATGAAATGAAATGTTACGAAAAGGTTATGAAATAAAATCTTATGACAAGGTCATTAAATGAAATCGCATGAAAAGGTTATCAAATGAAATCTTATGAAATGGTTGTTAATGAAATTTTATGGAAAGATCATGAAAAGGTTGTGAAAAAAATTCTTATGAAAGAGTTATGAAATGGTTATGAAAAAAAATCTTGTGAAATTGTTAAGAAAAAAAATGTTATGAAATAGTTATGAAAAAAAATCTTATGAACAGTTATGAAAAAAATTCTTATGAAAAGTTATGAAAAAAATTCTTATGAAAAAGTTATGAAATAGTTATGAAAAAAAATCTTCTGAAATTGTTACGAAAAAAAAATCTTATGAAATAATTATGAAAAAAAAAATTATGAAAACCTTTTAAAAAAGCCATAAAAAAAAACCTTATCAAAAAACGGTATGAAAAGGTTACGAAAAAACCTTCGTCAGCTCTACAAGGGACACCCTGTAAATGGGACAAAAAGTCTTGACGAAGGTGTCAAAGCTGAGAGGGCCTTTTGTGGTCCGGAGTACCACGAGAGAGAGAGAGAGAAACCGAGAGAGAGAGAGAAAGGGAAAGAGAGACAAGTAACTTAATTATTTTACTGTGCCAATTTATCACGATCTCGTTTTATGCGGCACGTACCCTCTTTTTCTCTCGCTCTCTTTTTTTTTCTCTTGCCCCCATTCGAAAAATTCCAGGTCTCGAGTAGCTTAACCCCTTAAACGACCGAATTCGTATCGCTTTCACACTTTTTCAGCATTTTGTTATCATTCCTTTATTATTGTTATTTATAATTCTTACTTTTATTTTTTGATTAAACGCCTCTCGTGATGTCCGAATTTCCGGATTTTCGGGGTTAAAATGGGGGATCTTTGCCGAGTGCAATTTACTCGTCATTTTGTGTGTGTGTGTATATATATATATATTTATATAAACAGGGAGAAAGTTGCTCGATCCTTACACTTTCACATATATATATATATATATATGTTTTAAACTCGTGGGTGTGATATTACATATTTTTAAATAATTTTATTAGATATAAATATATTTTTTTAAATGATGTTTTTTTAATTAATTATTTATTTCCTACTCATTTTTTAATTCCATTTATTTATAATTTCATTTATACTTTATTTATTAGTTTTATGATTAATGAATGATCAATTAATATTTAATTATTAACATTAATAACATATTATAATAATTATAAATCTCTCTCTCTCTCTCTCCCCTTCTCTTTTTAGAGAGAAAGAGGGGCAAATAAATATTTATGAGCACGCGCAAATATTTATGAGGGCCACGAGAGATTAATCGCAAAAAATTCGAAATATACGGCGCGAACGGGATATCGCGCGAGATAACGACGAGATTTTTTTTTTTCTTTACTAAATCAACGATTTAATTTAAACGCGTTCGCTATATATGTAGATAATATTCTTGGTCGACTCCTAAAAATGCGGATGTATTTATGTTTTCACCTTCGTGGCAACGGACTCGTTATTGTAACACAGTCCAACTTTTCAATATCAATAAACCGCTAAAAGTCAAAGTGTGCCGTTTAATATTACACGTTGAAATTCACTTCGTTAAAAATTATTCACTACGCCCCGATAACCAAGTCGAGGCGTAACGGTGATTTCCAGCCGATAAAAATTTTGTCTTTTTTAATAATCATCAATAATATATGATTTAATGTTATTTGATATTATTATTATTATTATATGTTATTATTAATTATGAAAATATATTATGGTTATTATTGTTATTATTCATATTATTATTTTATGAAAATCTAAAATCGTTTTTTCATTTCACGAATTTTGAGAAATTTTTTTTTTTTACGTATTTGTATTTTTGACAGGCAACCAAATTTTCATGCTGGCCACTCTCGAGTGGTAGAAAAAATCTTAAACACCTCATTATGAGCCTTTTGCACTCTCATTATTCTCTCCAAAGCGAGTTTTTTTTGTCAGTTTCGTCGCAAAGTGCGGAGAGATGTTGGAATATATGTATATATATATTCATTTTTTGTCGACAAGCACGCGGTCATTTTATTGCTCGCGAGCTCGTTAAGAGTTGAAAGAGGATACCGCGGCTGTGATCTGCACTCGCCAACTTTGCTTTCCCTCTTCTCATCAACGTTTTTATAAACATACCAATTGCACTCACAAACGCAATAAACGTCTATAAATAAATAAAGAAATAATTTATAATGTGTTAAAACGCTCGTTTCAATCATGTAAATAATACTTAATTTTTTTACAATTATTTTAACGTTTATAAATAAGTAAATAAATAAATAAATAATTTAATGTTCAATTATAGTAATTACTGATTTATTTATTCGTATGTAATATTTATATATTCATCAATTATTGTTATATTTTAGAAGTTGTTTATCATATTTAATTATTGCAATTGAAATTTTTTTAAGCATTGTTGTGAATGAATAATGAATTATATTTTGAGGGAATTAATAAAAAATGATAAATAAATAAATAAATCATGAAAAATTCAGGAAAAAATCATTCAACCACATTCCCGAATAATTACGAAATGCGAGTAGGCAAAATAATTTTTCTAATTCACAGACATTCTTGATAGAATTTCAACGACAATTTTTCGTTTTTATTTTTTTTTTCAGATCAATTTAATTTGGAAAAATTATTTTACAAGAAAACAATAATCAACTATTGGTCGACCTTTTTTTTCTTAATCTTTGCTTTTTGATTTTACGTAAACATGTTTGTGTGTTCGTCATAGGAAAAAAAAATCAGAAACTACTTAAAAAAAAAAATCAGCAATTACGTACTATATATAGAGTGAGACCGGACAAAACTCGAGCAGCCAGAGCGAAAGTACGACTCGTTTCCGCAATTCTCGACGAATTTAATGCAGCAGCAATTTTTATCGTTCAATTATATCGCAAGGCCAGAAAAGAGAGAGAGATAAAAACGAGCATTTACAGAATAGAAACTCCATCGTAAACCATTCTCAGTTTTGGTTCGTCATTCCTTTTGTTTTCTCTTTGAAAATTGTAATTGGACGAGAATACGAGGTGATTTAAAAAATTTGAGAAACTGCGCCTCGTCAGTGTCAAAATCCTCCGAAAAGTCACGAGAAATGCACCGGGTGACGCCCAACCTCGATCGAAGTGTAGGTCCACATTCGTGTGTACCAGTTTTTTCTCCTTGTCACGTTTGATTGCCCCTTTACGATTTCGTGGGTATCGAGTCTGATCTCCTGTCTTGTCTCGTCGTTACTGACGTCTCTCACACGCGTATGAGACCCATACAGGGTGCCCAGAAAAATTAAGTCGACCAGTCGAATATGAAAAGCATTTTTTTTGTTTCGATTTTTTCTGAAGCTCCTTTTTTATTTTTTATTTTTTTTTTTGGGTTATGTGGAAGGATAAAAGTGATAAAAAATCATAGTCTCGAATTTTCGAGATGAAAACATGAATTTCAAAATTTTTGAGGTGGAAAGTAGTGAAAAATGAAATTTTAACAATTTTCGATCGAAAAGCTGAAGGTGTAAAATTCTAGAAGTGAAAACGTCGTATTTCACAATTTTAGAACGAACACTGGAATTTCATGATCTCATAATTGGAAACTCGAAATTTTTAATTCTGGATAAAAAAATTTAAATTAAAAAAAAATTTACATGCGAAAACTCAAATATGTTAAACTTGAGTTTTGAAATCTCGTATTTCTAGAACTTCTAGACCTGATATTCCCAATAATTTTTATTTTGTAAGTGAAAACTCAATTTTTTACTGATTCTGGAATTGGAAACTCGATATTTCAACTTTTTAGATCGAAAATTCGAATTTCCAAAATTCTAGAAAAAACCATCCAAATTTTATAATTTCACCATTGGTATCTCAACCCAACCAAATTTAATAAGGAAAACCTCGAATTTCAAAATTCTGGGAGTTCAAACTCGAATTTTGGGGGAACTGAATTTTGCAAAAAAATTCGCAATTTTTATTTGTACGTTGTGTTATCGGGCTACCCGTTATAAACGTATATGTGCAGTGTGGAAGGGACCTATCGGTAATATAAGGAACTTTTAATGACTCTCTTGCGAGATCTTCTCCTCGTGGTGTCTCCTGCGTTTTAAAGACCTTCGGAGATCGAGGTTCGATCTACTGAGAGAAAGAGAAAGAGAGAGAGAGAGAGAGAGAGAGAGAGAGAGGAAAAAATAGAGAGAAAAAAAGAGTGATAGCTGTGAGTCTGTATGATCACCACCATCACCAGACGGTTCCGGTTAATTGAGTAATTTGAATATCGTCATGGCGACCGCCCCGACGGCGTCTGAGATCCCGCAAACTATACCGGTCGTACAAAAAAATTGGAGCATCCGAACTTTGCAGTATTCTTTTTTTTTCCTCCGAGAGTTTCATGATGAACTCATAAATAAGTATCGTTGATGGATCGACGAGTCTTCAAAGTTGGGCGTTAAAATTAGAAGGGAAAACAAAATTATGTTATACCAAAAGAAAGAATAAATTTAAAGAAAATTGATTAAATAAAAAATAAAATTTAAAATTATGTAAATTTAAAATAAAATTGAAATTTGCATTTTTAATTTGCAATAAAAAACTTTAAAAGAAAACGAAATTAAACTTGAAATAAAATATTAACGTAAAACTAACTTGAATTTATTTCATTGTAAATTAATATTTCAATATTTGATTAATTAAAATGAAAATAAATTTGAAAAAATACATAAAACCGATAAATAGAATAATAAAAAATACTTTTATTGCAAAATTAAAAAAATATACGATAATAAACATTGTTCAAATAATAAAAAATAAAAAATAAAAAATTGTAACACGTAAATAAAAGTTTGTGTAAAAATTTCATTTATTCGATCGTATTTTCTCCAGAAAGAAAATAAATAACGCTGCTTAATGTTAAAACAGCGATCCTAACTAATTAATCGAGTTATAAAATTTTTGATCGATTTATTACTCATTAAGTGAAATTTCTCGAATTCAAATTATTCGTATCCAATTATTAATATCGCGGTACTTTTTAACATTTTTTTTTAATAAACGGTATCGTTAAAACGCGAAGGAAAGTGATTACATTACGAAAATGATAGCGCCGAGAACGGACTTATAAAACGAATCACCGAACCGTATTGTTTTCCCTTCATCGCTCGTTATTTTTCCGATAAGGAAATAAGAACTCGTATAATTTAATTCAATCGAATTACATAAAGTTTCCGAGACTGAAGACTTCCTGCACAGGATATCCGTGTACGTTGTCACGACAAATTTTAACGCCAATTAGGAATACCGTAGCGAAGAATTTGACGTCCTATTACCGAGTGCGTTACACCTCGCGTGCGAACGACTTTTCACCGTCGCAATTCCGAACCAATCCGAGAAAACGAACAAAAATGAGGCCACAATAAATTAAGTAAACAAATTCGTTTTTTCCTATTTTTTAATTGGAACTATATGTACATAGGTAAATATGTGAGAAAAAAGTTTATTTAATAAATACAATTTATGTATTTAAAATTTATTTATTTGATATAAAAATTTAAATTTTCGATAGTGAAAGAAGTTTATTTATCTGTATATATATATATATATACAGTTAAATAAACTTTGTTCTTTCACATATTATATGTATTATAATATATATAATTATATAATTACATAATATTAATTTTATTATAATATTATATAATATTAAATTTTTTATTTCCTTTTTTTCACAATTTTAATTCCACCATTTCCCGTTTTAAAAAGCCCAATTTCCGTTCTATTCTAATTCCAAGAGGGCACAGGGAAACTGCGAAAAACTCGGGTCGATACAATTCGTATTTTCCTATCAAGTTTTATTTGCGATCAGCATATGAAATTTAATCAAAATAATCGCTCTTCCGATTTTGTCTATATACTTTTACATTCCAGCGGTCACCCATCCGAGTACTGACCCGAGCCGAATATTGCGAATTTCCAATATATTTTTTAAACTTCCTTTCTATTTTTATTTTTTAAATGAACGAGCGCGTCGGCGGGCCGATCCAAGATGGCGGCGATGTGCACACAGTGCATTGACCGCGGACCGAAAAATCGTCGGGGAACTCGAGAGCCCGGAATTTTATTCCGCGACAGTAGTTCGCGCGCGTTGTACACGGCATACGAAAAATCCTGCGGGCAGACTCATTTTAACTTGTACTTCCTTGATGCGTGCGACGACCACGGCCTTGTTACCATCCGAGTCCGTCACTCCGCGCTTTCGAATTTCACCTTCCTCACCGAACCAAGGGACTTGAAATTTTTCGGGGATTCCTGGGGTTAATTGACGCGAACGCGAGCCTCGTTCCAAGTAGGACGGTTCGAGGCGATTCAAGGATTCGAGCTGCGGTTTTGCGGTCAAAATTCGAGAAATAAATATTCCGGTCTATTCATCCTGGAACTGGGTCCTGAATGGATCGATACTCTGGCACATTTTTTCTAGAACGAATAACCTGCCATATATTTTTCCGGGATCCAAT
This sequence comes from Ophioninae sp. B BG-2022a, assembly GCA_030522765.1. Taxonomy (NCBI): domain Eukaryota; kingdom Metazoa; phylum Arthropoda; class Insecta; order Hymenoptera; family Ichneumonidae; species Ophioninae sp. B BG-2022a. The sequence goes on from JAPYZJ010005016.1 coordinate 12,083, forward strand.
AGGCTGGCATATTTTTTTCTGGGGCCAAATAGATTGGAATTGGGTTTTCTAAAAAATGGAATAAATCCGCCATTTTGTAACCGAACTTCATGAAAAAAACGTCGAACATCCTTGAACATATAATAAAAAATCGCCACTAAACAGAATTCCAATACCACCAACTGGTCGCTCACAAAAAAATGGTCTTTTTTTGCCTAGTCCATATCCGACCTCTGTGTTACGTTCTACGTAAGCTACAGCAAAACTAGTCTATCCCAAAGGTTTAAAAAATTAATATCACCCAGGCAGCTCATTCCAACTAAAATTCTTGCTATGAACGATCACGAAGAAAACCCTAGGTAAAAAATCCCCTAGGTAAAAATCGTCCCTAGGTCCCCCTGGTGACATAATATAACCGGATATTTTATTAATATTAAGAGGTATATAAAATTTCATCCTGAAGGATTATGGCTCTTTATGGAGGAAGAGGAAATCTCCCAGGAATTGTTTCGGTAAAGGCGCGTTATTGGATCGTCTGGTGATGGAAACTGAGTCTTGAGGATTGAAGGCACGAAGATAATGGAGAAAAGATTTTTCTCGCTGACAATGTCCCCGAAGAGAATTCCCCTTTTTTCTCATCCTTTTCTATTTTCCAGTTCCAGCTGTTCTTATCTTTCTTCAGGATGGACGTTGTTACCTTCAATTGGTATATATATCAAACAGTGGTTACGTCCACGACGCAGCTCGACGACAACGAAAGCGTCGTCGTGTTGCTATTCGCAGGTGTTCCATTCGTTCTCGCGTGTGACCGGCAACTCAATCGGCCGTGCCTCTATTCCTTGCCCTGCTATGTGACAGCACCAGCAGTTTCGTCGTTTCCGTCTCTCTCTTTCTTCAGAGACGTCATTCCTGGACACTGCTGATCGATACAATCCAATCCTATGGATGTGGGTTGTTTCACGTGAAAACGGTTGGATTCAGCCCAGATTTCTGTTTTCCATTGGCTGATGTCGACTCCCAGGATGGGAAGATGAAGAAATTTCATTTGGCCACGTTCGTACTGAATTTTGAACGATAAAGGATTGCCAATGTGGAATAATGGACCAGGGAATGACTTGGACTAGATTCTTCCTGAAATCAATTACGATTTTCATTTTGGGACCAAGTTGGGTTAGATATTGTTCTTGGTGACGTTTTCTGGATTTCTGTTGGGTTGTAGCTTCGGAATGATTCTGAAAAATTCATTTTCCATACTGAAAATGAACTATCAATATTCTGATTGATGGAAGTTCGTGTCGATATTTATTTTCTCATACAATCCTAGAATTCAGAATCCTAGAATCCTAGAATTCCTGGGTTGAAATGGGATTTCCATTTTGGGACTAAATTGGGTGACATATTGTTCTTGATGACGTTTTCTGGATTTCTATTGGGTTGTAGCTTCGGAATGATTCTGAAAAATTCATTTTCCATACTGAAAATGAACTATCAATAATTTTATTGATGGAAGTTTAATTAAATTATATTTTTCTAAAAAAGTATCGATTCTTCATGTCGATATTTATTTTCTCATACAATCCTAGAATTCAGTTTTGCAAAAACGTTCGAAGGCTCATTACGAATTTCGCACACTTCGGTTCTTACTCCTCCCCAAATAATGAAACGCTTCGGTTGCTTGATCACACTCAGCTGAGATTCTCGTCCGGGTACGAAAAAAATGCCAAATCGTCGAGACTGGCGGCTGATTTATTACCCGACGAAACCGATACTCACGTGCATCGGTTAGCATCGAGCTTGCCACTTCACTTGACCCATCCTCTCGAAAAGCATCAACATGCTAACGAGACGGTGATCAACGACTCCCTGGTCAATTGGAAAGTCCTTTTAGACGAGCCACTCGAAAGTGACTCCATCCGAGGAGCCTTCCTCGTTCTCTCTCGAATACCAAGTTGGCGACCGTGCAGATATCACACTTGTGGGAACCTAATGGATCCTGAACCCTTAGCCATTTTTTTTTGTACTTTGCCAATGGCTTTTTTTGGTGCAGAAAAGTTCATTAGTAAAATCAATTTTTTTGCATGACGGTTCAAGGAACATCATCAGTAATGTACGGGGTGTCCCAATTAAGAATGTCACCCTTGAAATGGGAGGTTGGGGGTGAAATTCTGGGGCGATTGATATAAGCATGTACGGTTCTCGGATCAACCCCTGAATTGTCATTGATTTTTAAAGGCAGCCAATCAGGCGCTCGTTCAGCGGGCTTAGCCTCGAAATTATTATTATATTTAGATGTTTAGTGTCATATCGCAGGTCCATGACTATGTATTGTTATATCTTGAAGATAAATCCACAATTTGGTTCGCATTGAACTCGACATTTCTATGGAAAAATGTCGAAAAAATATTCTAGGAAGGTTTTTCGCATTTTCCCAGTCTAATTTTGCACTTTCGCCAAAAACTCGGGCATATTCGCAATCAGCGGAAAATTTCCGATCAAATAGATACTTTTAAGTGTTTAAAAACGGAAAAAAATATTTTTCGACTTTCCCGGCCACTTTTCCGGAATCTCAAAAATCAGGAAATTTCAAAAGGTCGTAGGGTGAGCTTCTTATCAGCTATGGAGATTTATTGGGTGTGTTTGGAATAGGTTTTTGCCTGACTTAAATAATGGCGTTGGATTCATATCGATAGCTCTCGTAGTTTTCCCGGAAAGTCCACTTGAAAAATCGCTAAAAAAGAGGCAAAGGGGTATGTATGGAAAAATTGGCAAAAATCGATGGTCCAACTTTGAAATTC
>JAPYZJ010005017.1:0-19243 GCA_030522765.1 Ophioninae sp. B BG-2022a
TTATTTATCCAATCAGTTTATTATCCACTATCTATCAATCCGTGTCATTATCCATTATTTATCCATTCATTTGCTTGTCCATTATTTATTCATTCATTTGATTGTCCATTATTTACTCATTCATTTGATTGTCCATTATTTACTCATTCATTTGATTGTCCATTATTTATCCATTCATTTGATTGTCCATTATTTACCCATTCATTTGATTATCCATTATTCATCAATTCATTTGATTGTCCATTATTTATCCATTCATTTGATTGTCCATTATTTACCCATTCATTTGATTATCCATTATTCATCAATTCAGTTGATTATTCATTATTTATTCATCCATTTGATTATACATTATTTATCCATTCATTTTATTATCCATTATGCATCCATTCATTTGATTATCCATTATTTATCCATTCATTTAATTATCCATTATTTATCCATTCATTTTATTATCCATTATTTATCCATTCATTTGATTATCCATTATTTATCCATTCATTTAATTATCCATTATTTATCCATTTATTCAATTATCCATTTTTTACCCATTCATTTAATTAGTCATTATTTATCCATTCATTTAATTAGTCATTATTTATCCATTCATTCAATTATCCATTATTTATCCATTCATTTAATTATCCATTAACTAAGCATTCATTCGATCAAATTTTTCAATTGAATAAACATTATTTCAGTTATTTATTTAAACTTTCAAACTTATCGAATAAAGAAAATTTATCAATCGAATAGCAAAACGATGTTGAAAATTGTTCAACTATGAAAAGGATTTAAAAAAAATTCGGTTTTTTAACACTTTTTATGAAAAAAAATTTATCGTATAAGACAAACGATGTGATTTTTTTAGGTTTCACGACGAGGAACACGCTAACCTTCTCAACGCAATGTGGCTCATAGCAATCACGTTTCTCAGCGTGGGATTCGGCGACATAGTACCCAACACTTATTGCGGTCGGGGAATCGCCGTGTCAACAGGAATCATGGTATAAACAATGAACAATTATGATTCTAATTAATCCATTAATTTATTTACCCAATCGAAACAAAAATTAACGTTTTTCTCGTTATTTCGATTATTCCCTTTTATTTTGGAAAAATTTAATTCGAAAATTCCCAAAAGTGTTACAAAGCTTGAAATTTGGATTTTCGTTAAGGAAATAATGCAATAATGTGCGGGAAAAAATGTTCACTCAAACCCCCTCCCCCGCTCATTTCACTTCGAATTTCGTTTTAATTAATCGATAATGACGCTTTTTGGTTACATTTTTTATTCGAAATTTTCAGGGCGCTGGCTGCACTGCTCTGCTGGTCGCAGTCGTTTCCAGAAAACTCGAATTAACCCGGGCCGAGAAACACGTCCACAATTTCATGATGGACACGCAGTTGACGAAGAGAGTGAGTTTTTTAATGTCCGAAGCACATTTTGACCTTTTGCGTACAGAAACTCCAAATTTTTCGAAAATTTTCAAAACGCTTATTTTTTTTATGAAAATTAAAAATGTTTTGTGAAAAATTGAATATATAACAAATGAACGATCGATCGATTGTTTCTGAAGTTTTTTTTTACGTGTTTGTACAAAAAAAATGATTATTCGAATGTTATTTATGATATTTTGTAAATTTACTCGAAGTTGATACAAAAATAACGCGAAATTGAGATTTTTGAAAATAATAATTATATGCGAATAGTTAGAGAATATTTAACAATATTTACTGTACCTTTAAGAAATGCAGTAAATATTACAGAAAAATTTAAAATTACAAAAATAATTGTTAGCAATATTATTAATTTATTTATTATTTTTTTGATTTAATAGTTTTGAATTAGTATTTTTTAAAATTAAAAAGGCAGCAGTTGAATGTCTGTATAAAATCGTCGAAAGAAATAAAAATGAATAAAATTAATATTTTCAAAATCTTTTTGAAGTCTTTTTGAAACAAAAAGAAAAAACAAATATTTGACAAAACTTCGATCGGTCACACCAGTAGTTTTATAAATATTGTAATTTTATACCATTGAAAAATTAATCAAAAAATCGTTATCAGCGATTATTATCTAATTAACTGCATTTGTTAACTTTTTAACCCTGTTCAATAAACATTCATTAAAATTGCTATCAGCAATGATAGTAATGATAAAAATTTGCTAAATTGACCTTTTGATCGAAGCAACAAAATATCCAACCAAATTGTTATCAGCAATCTCGATGATTCGTCGATATTCTTTTCGATCGATCAAAAAAGAAACCATTATCAAAAAAAACAAATGAACATGTTGGCTCGCGATTGTTAACGAAATTGGTGAGAATTCGATTAAATTTTGAGTGGCCTTTGTCGTACGGGGTTTCAGTTGAAAAATGCGGCTGCGAATGTTCTGAGGGAAACATGGTTCATCTACAAGTACACGAGGATCGTGAAACGTGTAAATTCCGGTCGCGTGAGGACCCACCAAAGAAAATTTCTGCTCGCAATTTACGCGTGAGTCGATTTATTTCAATATCCTCTTTTTCATTTCCATCCCAATAAAAATAATTTTAAACATTAAAAAAAATTTTTTTTACTTTTAAAAAAATATTTTATTTCAATATTATTTTAAAAATTAAATAATATTGAAAACAAAAAATGTTTTCAATATTACTTAGTGAATCTTTATTCTAATTATATTTAGTGGTTTATCAGCACTGTACATGTCGTTATCAAAATTCAAGTTTCAAATTGAAGATTATATATTTTTATTTTTTTTTTTTACGAAATCACTCTTGCCTTTTTTCTGCTTGTAACCAGGCTCAGAAAAGTTAAAATGGACCAACGAAAGTTAATGGACAACGCGAATACGATAACGGACATGGCGAAGGTAAGCTAAGCAGCGAAAAAGCAAAGTTTTTCATTTAGAGGGTAAAGCCATAAGACGTTCAAAGTTCTCTGAAACGATGGACATTTTTTTCGTTTTCACGGTAGCCCAAACTCTCAACTTTTCGAAAAACTTGTTTTTAGTATTTTAGTTTTTATTATGCTATGAAAGAAAGCATTGGGTGTAGTAAAAAGAAATCCATTATTTTCGGGAGCCAACCAATCACAAACTGAATCAGCCTCTTCTTTCAAGCAAAATAAAAAAATTGAAGCCAAAAAGCTGTTGAAGAAGTAGGACATTTGCAACGTTGAAAAAATTGTCGAAAATGTGAAAAGCAGTGTCGAAAATGTTACTTTTTACCTGTTGGATATTCCATAATAAAGTCTAAAAAATAATGAAAAAATGAAATATGTCAAAAAGACGAATAGCACAGTTTTGTATTTCAGAAAGAACTCTATCGACTGATTAATCAACACATAATCAAACATCAAAAAATAAAATCGTTGTCCAAAAAAAAAAAAGAAAATATATATTTTCTCCATTTCGATTATAAATTAAATTGATTATATATTTCTCCACTAATAAAATTATATTCAATATTATTTTAAAACACTCCGAACGTATGCCCTAACCATTAGGGTTGGGTTTACAACCCTACCCTAGATATTTATATAATACTTGATAGTATTACATAAATAATACTTTTTATTAATATTAAATTTTTATTAATAAATTGATATGAACCTTTTTAATATTATTTATTCAATATTAATAAATAAACATGAATAATTAATGAATATGAACTTAATTAATATTAATAACTAACTTTTGACTTATATAATACTATATAATTTATATAATTCTATTTAATATATAACATAACTAGATAACATAACCTTTAATTATAAAATACTATAATACTTAATACCTAATACCCTTCAATTAAACTCAATAGTTAACCCAAACAAACTATATAGTTTCAAAAAAAAATCCAAGGTTACGTATAACAGATTCGACCATAAATGTTACCATGATATAAATAAATATTAACCTTTTTAATATTATCTATTCACTATGAATAAATAAACATGAATAATTAATTAATATTAATTTAATTAAGATTAATAACTAACTTTTAAATTATATAATACTATATAATTTATATAATTCTATTTAATATATAATACTATATAACCTAACCTTTAATTTAAAAATACTATAATAATAATAATACTATAATAATACTAATACCCTTCAACTAAACTCAATAGTTAATCCAAACAAACCCAAAAAAAATATAAAGTTTCAAAAACCAATATCCAAGTTTACATATAACAGATTCCACCATAAATGTTCCCATGATGATTCGCAGACGCAAAACACGGTATACGAGATAGTATCGGACATGTCGACCCGTCAAGACACATTGGAGGAGCGTCTGGTCAGTCTGGACGAGAAGTTGACGTCGTTGCAGGAGCAATTGGACATGTTGCCGGAGGCATTGACGCGTTGCATGGCTCAGCAAGCTGAGCGTTTGGAGCAGAGGCGTAACTTCCTGCACCCGGACACGGCAGTGGCGTTGGGAACGCCGGCAGGTGGATTGGGTGGTACTTCCAGCGTTGGTGGAGGATTGTCTGGTGTTGGTGGTGTTGTAGGAATACCAAGCGGTGTTCTTGGTCCTATGGTGAACGTGGTCGGTAATAATCTCGGTATTGGGATTTCCGGAAGTAGCATAGTATCGGCTCATCATCCATTAGCGAGCTTATCGAATTCGCCATTACTGCCCCATTCGAGGAGCGTGCCAAACGCACCGAGTACTATGTCTCTTCATCCTTGGCCTGCCAGTCCTGTTTTACCACCGGTATCCAGCAGAACCCCCCATCTCGTACCGGAAACTGGAAAACAACAAAGCCAACAATCACAACAAAGCCAACAACAGCATCACGGTGTCCTTCAACATTCGACGACGTTACCAACGACGACACAATCCGCAACGAGATTGACATCTCAAGCGGGTATGGGTGGACTCGGCAATAGTCAAGGATCGGACACTTCCGCCCATAGCTGAGTCACGTCCCTGCAGCCGCAGCACTCGTATTGATAAAACCTTCATTTTACGAGGACAATATGACGAACCGCGACCAGACAATGACGACCTAAACGACCAGAAACGATGAGGTTCGCGCTGCTATTCTCCTCTATTGTCATTTCCTTATCAAAAATTCAATTGGACCTCCCAGATTCTTGGTTCGAGTTTTTATCGTTTTTTTGGTTTTTGGGTTTTTTTTTGTTTTTGAGATATTTTTGGGTTTTTGGGCTATTTTTTGGTTTTTAGGAGATTTTTTGGGTTTTGGGCGATTTTTTGGGTTTTGAGCTATTTTTTGGTTTTTAGGCTATTTTTTGGGTTTTGGGCTATTTTTTTGGTTTTTGGGCAATTTTTTGGTTTTTGGGCGATTTTTTGGTTTTTGGGCGATTTTTTGGGTTTTGGGCTATTTTTTGGTTTTTGGGCGATTTATTGGTTTTTGGGCTATTTTTAGGTTTTTGGGCTATTTTTTTGTTTTTGGGCTACTTTTTGGTTTTTGGGCTATTTTTTGGTTTTTGGGCTATTTTTTGTTTTTTGGGCTATTTTTTTGTTTTTGGGCGATTTTTTGGGTTTTGGGCTATTTTTTGGTTTTTGGGCTATTTTTGACTGATTCTGAGAGAATCCAGAAGGTTTTTTTAATCCCCAGAAATTTAGGACTCGAATTTTCAATAATATGATTTTTTTTATGGTTTTGAGGGTTTATGGTGGAAAAATGGATTGCTTTAGAAAGCTACCTGACCCATGTAAGGCCCAGTACTTAATAAAGCTCACGTTTTGAATATCCAAAATTACAAAGTCAAACAGATTGAACGCTCATCGTCGAGTGCCTAATTTCGAATTGCCGGATTTTCCGTAGCAACCGTCGTTCTCTGACGAACCCAAACAAACCCAAACAAATTTGCAGTCGAGTGCGATCGAACGTAGACGTTTCTTCAATTTCGACGTACTAAAATCTTTCGAAAATAAAAAATGTTTTCCATATTACTTAGTGAATCTTTATTCTAATTATATGTAGTGATTTATCAGCACTATACGTGTTGTTATAATAATTCAAGTTTGAAATTGAAGATTATATATTTTTATTATTTTTTTAGTACGAAGTTACAACAGATATGGCCTTATTAGGAACAGTGATCTGAATAAGGCCCAAAAGACGCTTTTTTGAAAAAATGCTTATAGTTAATAGTAAACATTGATTTGTCAACCAAAATTATTATTAATACGTTGATTATTGAAATTAATAATTAAATAAACATTTTTGTTTTTTTTTCAACTTTCATAGTCTTTTTTGTAATTGAAAAAAAATAAGGTGGGCCTTATATGGGTCAGGTACGTTACGATGCATACTGCAACGTACTTCTTTAATTATTAACGCGACCCCATCCCCTTTTTTCGTGTCGATCGAATTAACGAGGACTTCCGGCCGAAAACGATTTTGTTTGGGTTGTGAACCCAACCAAACCCAAACAAACCCAGTCGAAAACGATTTCTCAAGATTGACTCTTGAAAAATCGAGATCGGCTAGTTCGAGTTTCCAAAATTTTAACCACTTCCGGTTTTTCTCTTTCTTCCCGGAAGCGACGATATTTTCGTCAAATTTTCTTGAACCGGAAGTCCGGGATTCCGATCGATATCCGGATTAATAACGGTCCTTTTTTTTTTATCGCTCGTTGCTTTCCCAACGTGAGAAAAAACCCAAACAAACCCAAACAAATGACGAAAACACTAATATCGCGAGACGCGAAAAACCGGAAACAATTTTGGAGCGCGCGTGGCCTCATCGAAAAAAAAACGATTGACGATTCGAGAACGATAATTAACGAAAAAAAAAACTCGCTGCGGACTGCTCTCGCCCAAATTGCGTGCCTGAAAACAAACAAAAAAACATATTTCTTATATGATATAAATACTTATATACGAAAAAAAAACCAAAAAAAAAAACGAAGAAGCACTTCTCTAATTACCACAGGAAAATTGGTTTTTCTCGGATCCGTGAAGCGACGAGAAAAAAAAAAAAGAAGAAAAGCCAAATTACACTTCGCTCGTCGTCGGCGTCGCGACGACGACCACGACGTCATCGACGAAACTACGATACGACAAGAGGACGAAAAAAAAAACAAAAACAAACAAAAACAAACAAAAAGAAAAAAAAGAAATTACGAACGAACAAAAAAAAGGTTTTATTCTCGAATTAAAAAAACTTTTCTACGAATTATTGAAGACTTACGTGAGTTGAGTGTTGTCGGGAATGAATTGCGATTCGCGACGAAGATAGAGAACACATTGATTGGAAATCAATCGAGTTGAATTATATATATATACTCTCTCTCTCTCTCTCTCTCTCTCTCTCTCTCTCTCTCTCTTTTGAAAATTGCTAAATTATCTGCAAGCTCGTTCATCTTCAAATATTATCAAGATATCTCTATTTTATTATTATTATATCATTATCACTACGTCGTTATATACTGTATTATTTGCTACTTCGATTATTATTATGATTATTATTATTATTAGTATTTATCATTATTATTATTTTTATTTTTATTATTATTACCTCTATTATGTTTACTATAATTATTTTTAATATTATTATTATTATTATTGTTTTCTTTGCTTATTTAATTTTAAGTTATGCTATGGTTCTATTGTTAATTTTGTTATTTCTTTTTTTTGCCCGAGAGTCATAGACTAGGGCATAATAAATTATATCATCATCATCATCATCATCATCATCATCACTCTTCTTCTGTCTCTCTCAAAGCGAACCCAAACGCAAGAGACGAACAAAAAATCGTGAAATACTTTCGGTTTTTATATACTCTTGCTCTAAACTTCCCAAAATCTTTTTCTCTCTCTCTCTCTCTCTGCCTTCATCCCTCACGTTATTCCTGAAACGAGTATTCCCACATCGTGCAAACACGTACAATTTTCAATCCACGGAATTAGTCATTTAGTAATTATTAATGAATTACGCAGTGACTTAAGCAAAAACAAAGATGGCCTTAAGGGGGCATTTTTCTTCAAGCCGCCACGACGATGAAAATGATTATGTAAAACGACAAAAAAAAGGAAACAAAAAAGTGAAAAAAAAAAAAGAATTACCGAAGAAAATAGACAAAAAGAGAGAAGATGTATCATACGGATCAACGTGTTCCTCGTTAGACGCGATAATAATCATTCAAGATGCAGTACGGTACGATTAAACTCGATTTTAATATCGATTCGTTTCGAATTTTTTGATAATATCATTCGTTTTCGGTTTTACGTTGATTGAACGTTTAATTAAACCTCTAGGCACTAAATATCCCTTTTTTTCATAAATATATTTTTTTACAATAATTTTTCGTTTTTCTATACGAAAATTTATTTTAAAAAATCGAAGATTAAAAATATTGTTTTTTTTTTCATCGACTTTTCGTTTCTATACATACTCACAATAATTATGGTTTCCAATCAACAAACTGCGAAAATTTCTTTCGACGAGTGATTTCAAAAAATCGAGAAGACGAAAAATTCTAAAAAATCAATATCAATAACATCACAAGCCGATATATATTATTTAACAATTAATTATCATTAATATATCCAAAATAAATAATTTGTGAATAATATTTAAAAACCAATCATTATTAATTCATCTAAAATACCTTTTTTTTAATACAAAAAATTTATTATTTTTCCTTTAATTCAAATAAATAATTTTTCAATAATATATTCATATATGAAAAATAAAAATTATTATTAAATTCGAAAAAGAAGTCTATCTCGCAATTCTCTGAAAAAACTCTACCCAAAAAAAAAACCAAAATTGAATACATACACTCAGCTTTTGTTTTCATCGTCGTTCCAAAGCCCTCCCGATTTCGTTCGACGAAATAAAAAATAAATAAATAAATAAATAAAAAATCGACCGACCAAAAAGTGTAATAAAAAATATTAAAAAATGATAACCGTGCTGCATCGGGTGCTCGAATATCGAAATCTCTGGCCCTAGAAATTTAAAAAAAAGTCAAGCGAAATAAAAAAAAAACAAATTAGAATCACCGAGCCGTCCGAGAGATTTCGGCAAATCCACTCCTTCGGCGAAACAACCCGCGTACAAACACACACACGATTACACGCACGCACACGCACGCGTAAAAACACGCGCACGCACACACACAGGGGCATTGCGCGCGCAGGCGCGGACTCAAAGAGCCTTAAAAAAAACCAAAACCAAAAGATTTCCGAGACGAGAGACGAAATGTAAAAAAAACCAAAAAAAAAACCAAAAAAAACCAAAATATACGAAGCGAAAAAAAAATCGAGGAAAAAAGAAAAAAAGACGAGAAAGGAGCGCAAAGTGATCTTATCCGCTTTAACGTCCGTAGATTATTATGAGATATCACTTAACTAGAGTGTGTGCGCGCGTGTGTGTATATAAATATGTAAAAAACGCCAAGCGGGGAGGGGGGAAGGGACGAAGGGGAGGGGGAAGGCAAAAAGGGTTTTCACACGAAAAATACGTTTTTTATCGATCGAAAGAAGAAATATAAAATAAATGAAAAAAAGGAAAAAAAAAATACTACGACTAGCCAAGCTTGTATATCTACTTGTGTAGGCTGTAAGTATCAATAATTACCCTTTGAACAAGGAGAAGAAACGAGACATTTTTTTTTTACACAAAGCCCAAATCCGGTTGCCGGAAATTTGTCATTTTTTCGAGACCATTTTTTTAGACGATTTTCGAAAAGGGATTTTGACCGAGCGAGAGTCATCGACGAGGCAATACTTATTGGAAAAAGATCGCGAAGGGTGAAGAAAAAAAGAAGAAAAACATAAAAATATATGGGCGAAGAAAAAAATAAAAAAATATGGGCGTAGAAAAAAAGAAAAAAATATGGGCGAAGAAAAAAGGACGTGGAAAAAAAAGAAGGGCGAAAGGCGAGAAAAAGGAAAGTGGAAAAATCGCGAAGAAAAGTGGCGAAGAAAAAAAAAGATCGCATAGGATGTGAAGAAAAGAAGTTGCGAAAGATGAAAAAAAATCGTTAAGGGTGAAAAATGATGATTAAGGGGGAAAAATGAGGAAGGAAATAATGATAGAAAAAAATTCATGGCGATGACGAAAAAATAATGAAGAAATAAGAAAAGAAGAAATTTGTATCGGCTTATTTGGGACCTGCGTTGTTTTGACCCCCCTTATACTCTGCAAACAATTGTTTCGCCTGTGTCTGACATCGTGCGAAACGGGACCAAAAAAAAAGGCACAATCGTCACAAATCTCTAAATATCTTCTCTTTTCTTCCGCTCTATCTTTCGCCCCCCCCCCCCCTCTCTATCTTTCCCTGTCTCTCTCTGAAGTCACAACGCACTATTGACACAATATTTTTGTACGTAATTCTCAAAATTAAATTATACAGTGCCGGAACACAAAAAATAAGCCGACGCGAAATTTCCGGAAGTACGAAAAAAATAAATAAATAAGAGACAGGGAGGAGATGGTAACGATAATGACGAAAAATTTCAATTTTTGTTTTTACTCAATTTTATCATTTGACCCGTAATGGTGATAACTCCTATACGTCACGTTATGGTCACATGGGGTATTATGGACCCCACGTCGAAAACTTGTTGCTATTTCCGTTCTACCTTTTTTTTCTTTCGTTTAAAAATTTTAATATGGCGAAAAAACGATCGGAAAAAAAAGAACAACAAAACACAATTTTTATTCAAAATATCATATACATTTTGATTTTTGAGATATGGCAAAAAAAAACCTACGCTGTTTTACTCTTGAAATAGTATATTTTCGAGAAAAAAATATAATTTTTGTGAACGGCACTTTTTGCTATCTGCGAGACAACTGGCGACATTTTGAACATCGCCAACGATTAAATAGTGTTGGAGTAGATTCAAACAACAACACGTGACAAAACTTGCCTGGGGTCCACGGGACCCCGAGTGACCATTATGGGCTAACGGAGATAAAAAAAGAATTTTTTTCCATTTTTCCAACAATATTTTTGTAATTCATTATCAGGAGCTCACAAAGATCGAGGGAGTTACAGAGATTTCTCGAAAATCTCGAATTAATCGAGTGTCGAATTTTATCTTTTTTTTATCACTTCGTATTATTTTTTTCATTCGTTCCTGAACAACTTTTACTGATTCGTATATCAAGAAAAATAAATCCAAAAATAAATTATATCGAATCGATAAAGAAAATATCGTTTTATTTTTTATCAATTTTCGTTTTTATTGATTCGATCTTAAATGATTTTTTCCACGATTTATATATCGACAAAAATGAATGAAAAATGAATAATGCTGAATCAATAATAGTAAACAAATCTTTTTTTATTCTATATCGACGAATTTTATCGGGTTTATTTATCCAGGTACTGAAAACGAATTTTAAAACATTACAGAACGAGATTGGTTTCTCCCATTCGACACACACTTTTTTATATGCGTTAAATAATGAAGAAATAAAAAAAGGGGGGCAAAGAAGAAAGAAGACGTCGCTACGTCAGTGTGCTATCAAACGTGCAACGAATATTCTAATACTCACATTAATTCCCTACGATTGATTTTTTTCTTTTAATAACACTTCATTTTTGTTTTTGTGATTTTTTTTGTTTTTTTTTAAATAAAATTTCAGTTTTGTTTTCGTGATTTTTTTTTAATAAAACTTCATTTTTGTCCCATTGATACTGAAGTCAGAAGAGGGACAGGATTTCATCTGTCAGATCTATCGAAGACGCAAACATAAAAAGCCTACGTGAAATTGAATAAGACCAGGGGTCACTAACAATTAAATTTAAGAGAGCCTCTGTTTCAACGATACTGTCCCCACGTCTCTGAAAAACGTCTCGACCTTAAAACTATCCTCTGGTAGACATCCAATAAAAAATACACTTTCGGAGAAAGCGTAATAAAAAAAAATCCGGAAAAGAAATTATCGGAACGAGAAAAACGAAGAGAACGCAAAAATTTGTAACAACAAATAATCTTGGTCAAAAATATTCAAAATCCCCGTTTCAACCCCAATAAATATCCGATTAGCCAAAAAAAAGAAAAACAAAAAAATAATTTCATTTTTGTTATTTTTCTATCCTCCCTTTTACTTACGTAAAATAATATCTTTATTTTTTAACTGCCAAGAATTTGACGACTTTTGAACGTTCCAGGATAGTCGAAAAATCGAAAAAAAAATAATGGGAAGCAAAAAAGAGGAAAATCGAATATTCTGTATCGATCTCGTAGAATTTTGATACGTTCTTTCGTTTCCTCGAGATAATATCGTCGATACAATATCGATTATATCGACGATAATCGATATAATATCGATTGTATCGACGATAATCGATATAATATCGATTGTATCGACGATAATCGATATAATATCGATTGTATCGACGATCGATATAATATCGATTATATCGACGATAATCGATATAATATCGATTATATCGACGATAATCGATACAATAATCGAGATAATATCGTCGATATAATATCGATCAATAATTATCGTCGAATAAAACTCGTCACAAAATCGATCAGAAATTACCCCTTTGAATACTCACCCCTCCCCCCTCGCCCATTTCTCCCCCTCTCTTTCTCTCTCTTTCTATCAACCCTCACCTCCCCTCGCCCCTTTTCCTTCCGAGACACGAAAGGCCGATAAAAAAAGATGCGAAAAAAAAATGCAAACAATATTAGTGTACAAACATCGAGATTGATCGTCGATATTCGACGACAAGTGCGTGCATGTGTGTGCGTGCGTGTGCGATAATACGAATGTTGGAATAACGAGGAGATTAATTAATAAATATCGAAAGGGTGCATTTTAAAAATTGCGCAAATGTGGAGTTGAAATTGATGGGGGAAAAAAGTAAATAAGTAAATAGGGGAAGCCATGGTTTATACGAACTTAAAGGTTATATAACTACACTCTGTAAAAACATTTATTATTATTGTTATTATATTATTGAACGAATCTTAGACTTTTACAGTTTTAACTTCTGATCACTTTAATAAGGAGAAGAAAACGAACAACTTTATTGGCTATACGTACACACACGTGTGTTTATATATATCGGAAAGTTCTGTCCATTTTTGGAATAAAACAAAATACGAATTTTTCATACCGTCAATAAACAATATTAAATAATATAATCGCCATTAACGATTTCTTGCCAGCATGAGGGTAATATATATATATATTTCATTTTTGAAAAATGTTTCATTTTCGAAAAATTAAACCATTGCTTGTTTGAAATTTTCCTAATTTTTGAATTTTTTGCCCTTCGAAAAAATTTTGTAAGGTGCTAAGTCCGGGGAATATGGCGAATGCGAGAAAATTCCCTAGCCTAGTTCTGCTATTTTTTTGACGAGTGCCCAAAGCTGCGTGTGGCCTGGTATTATTACGATGCGGTATGACGTATCAATTTTTAATTTTGTAATTTAGTCATTTTTAATTTTGTAATTTATCAATTTTTAATAAATTTTATTTTAGTTAATTAGCTACGTCAGTATGTATACATTAAGCGATAAAAATAGGGAGCCGAAAATGAGCCGAATAAACATTACGCGTCGAAAATTGTTCTCACAGAAACGGACTGAACTTTCCGGTAGACCGGTAGATATACGAGGCATTCCATGCCGATTCGACCTGGGTTTAACACAACACCTCTCCGATTTGACCCGCGATTTTTTATGTTATTGTACTATCTCTGAAAGGCACTCGAGAATTTTTTCAGATTTTTTTGGAACGATTTGACTTCGCAATATTTTTTATAAACAAAAAATTAAGGCCTAAATTTAAAAATCGGAAAAAAATCACAAAAATCCTGTGTCAGGTATCAAACACTGTAAGCGTTGAAAAAAAGTGGGCGCGCGTTTCTTTTAGCCTACATCGTGCTTTTTTCGAAAAAAAAATTTTTTTAAATGTGAAAGACGAAAAATGAAAAAAAGTAAAAATGGAAAAAAAATTACATAACATCATTTACAATTGACCAGAATTGTCTCAGATTTTTTTTAGAATATATGTATTCCATGGGCTAATGATTCTACAAAAATTTTTTTTTTTCATTCTCTTTTGCGAAAAAAGCGCGTTTCGGGCCAAACGAAACGCGCGCCCACTTTTTTCCAACGCTCACAGTATTTGACACGTGACACAGGATTTTTGTGATTTTTTTCCGATTTTTAAATTTGGCCTTTAATATTTTGTTTATAAAAATTATTGTGAAGTCAAATCGTTCCGAAAAAATCTGAAAAAATTCTCGAGTGTGTTTCAGAGATAGTACAATAATAGAAAAAATCGCGGGTCGAATCGGAGAGGTGACGTGTCAAATCCAGGTCGATTTGGCATGGAATGCCCCGTATATCTACACGGGTATGTATGCACACATGTGTATGCACAATCCATGCGACTATCGCCTGTCTTAATTATTACGTAAAATGACCAAGAAAATTACCGATTTATATGTGCGAGTATATATATATAAATATATATATATACGCATACATATGGCCCATTTAGATATATACGTATAAGTGTAGAACAGGTGTGTCGAAATGAACGATTTTTCTTTTATCGAGAAGCAACAATTCGAGGAAAATGATGAAAATCCATTAAACCCAATTGCCATTATTCGATAGAACTTTTTCATCTTTTTTTTCGACAACCCTCGAACGTTGTAAAAAATCGTGTAAAAAAAACCAAATTTTTTCGAAATTGCCAGAAGTCAAAAATGGCGATCGACTTCGATAGAAACGAGGAAATTTGAAGAAATTTGATAATTCGAAGAAAATGTATCAACAGGTGGATACAATGGTAATGGTAAAATAAACATTGAAAAAAAATGGTTTCGAAAATCGACAGGCGAAATATTTCGATAAAAATTCTTCGAAACGAAAAATCTTCAATTCGACACACCCAATAGCGAATCGAGAGAAAGAATGGAGGTGAAAAAAAAAACAAAAAAAAAATAGGGAACCATTATAAAATAAAAATTAAACGAAAAATAGAATGGAAGGAAAAAAAAAGAAAACGTGACAATGACTCGACCGATAAACTCTCGGACATGCGCAAACAAACACACGTACATGATACACACACTTACACACAAATAGGGAGAAAAAAAACTTGCTCTTCGAGTAGAGAAAATTTCTTTTTTCGAAATTCGAAAATTCGCTTCGGAAGCACGAGAGAGAAGAAAAATTCGATATTTTTGCAGCCCTTCGTATCGATGCATAATATTAAAAAAAAAACGACAAAAAAACGACGATTTACTGTATTTTTACTTTTAAGCTTAAATTCAAAAAAAAAACATTGCACAATTACAGTTGGACGTATACACGAGGAAAAAAAAAAGAAAAAACGACAACCTGTGCGTGTAGTTTTGGACGGAGGGTAGGAGAAAGAAAAGAGAAGGAAAATCCTTAATACAGCGATCGCGAAAGCTGTATTCGGATTCAAAAAACGTAACGGAAGGAATAAAAAAAAAACAAGCCGTGAAATGTAAATGTAAAAAAAACAACGGCAAATATGAATATAGGCTCGAAGAGGTTATTCGTTAAAATGAAACAAACAGCGAAAAAGGCAAAACATTGAAGCGATTTAAAAAAAAAAATATCAAATTTTAAACGAAACGTAAACGATAAAAGCGCCGCTTCATTAATGATCCGATAATTCGTACGAGAGCTACTGAAAAAAAAAGAAAAAAAAAAGAAGAAATTAAAATGAAAAAAAAGAAGAAATTAAAATGAAAAAAAAAGAAGAAATTAAAATGAAAAAAAAGGAGAAATTAAAATGAAAAAAATGAAGAAATTAAAATGAAAAAAAGAAGAAATTAAAATGAAAAAAAAAAGCGTCAAACGAAAAAACGCTCGAGAGGGAATTGGAAGAACGAGATCGATGAAGAAACGGAGCGAAGCTACGATGATGGAAACATTGTATGAAATAAGTTATCTTGGGCCATTACGTTGTGCCAATTCGTACTTACGAGTATTATTATAGCGTCGTATGAAAAATTATCTTATTACGAATTAACGAGCGAACACAACTGGGAATCAAAAAAGAACAAAAAAAAAAAACGAAAGAAAAGAAAAGAGAATTATTCGTGAAAACATAGGAGAGAATGAACACCGGATAAAGCAATGACGTCTTGACGAATCGAGAGAGAAACCTGTCGCTTGCTTATTATCTAAGAATTAAAAGAAGAAGAAAAAAAAAGAATTCTCACGCAACGAATATTGAAAGTAGTCAATATCTAATCGATCTCGTATTAAAAAAAAAAAAAAAAAAAAAAAAAAAAAAAAAAAAAAACACAAAAAGAAAAAAAAAAAAAAAACAAGTGAAGCCTCGTAACGGAGCCGTTACCAATTTTCAACTTTTTTTCTTCTTTTTTTTCCCCGGAAAAAAACAAACCGAAAAATCAGACCTAACACGAGACCACGAAAAATGTAATTTTTTTTTTTCGAAAACTATTTCTCTGACGTTTTTCACGCGTTGATCTCTTTTGCTGATTCGATTATTTTTTAAAAACGAAAAATGAGAATCTGTCGAAATTTTACGACTTTTCGAGCCAAAATAGAGAAAAAAAATGAAAATCTGTGGTCCTGACAGAAAAACCTCGAAATTGAACCGCGAGCTCAAAATCGATGGTTCGATTCATCGTCCAAGGACGCGTTTCAAATTCGATTAAACTTCACTCCAAAATCTTCCAAATCCAGAAAACCCGGAAGCGTTTGGAGAAAATTCAATAAAGGGAAAAACAAGTCCCTCAGTGCTTTCCTGTAGATATCGACGATTCTCGTTCGAAGTATTCGTCGTTTTTGAACACAAAACTCCCAAAAAAAAAACAGCAAAAAAAAAAAAGAAATATATATAATTCTCAAAATTCGCAATTTCGAAGGCGAAAGGGACATTTCTCTGCAACGGATATTCGCTTCCGTTCGAGGCGAAATGTCTCGGGAAAATGAGAGTGACAGGAGAGAAAAAAAAAATAAAACCGAGGGAAAATCGAAAATCGATATCGATATCGATCGAATTCGAATATCGAATTTTGGAAAAGGCTTTATTGTACCGGGACCAGTCACGTGACCTCGTTTATACTATTGAACCGAAAATTGACAGGAAGAATATTTCCTTCTCTCTCACGATCGACCTATACGGATTAATTTTGAAGAATACCGATTTTTCGTCATAAAAAAAAAAACAACTACGATACGTCCAAAATTCGAAACGACCGTTGAAACGTTGCGAGAATAAAAAAAATCACGAACTAATATTTCCGGTGAAAAGTCGAGTAATTCGATTTCGAAATCGGTTGAAAGCAAAATTTCGCAACTTTTTCACCGGATGTTTCGGGATGCTCGAAAACGACTGGAATAAAATTCAAAAATGAAACGAGTGAAAAGTTCGAAAATGAAGTTTCAAAAATCGGTATCATTCAACGATCCCAAAGTCTCGATCGCTCAAACACGATTTCTCCCTTTTCTCTCGTTTTTCCGTCTTTCGAAAAACCAGGCGGGAACGCCATCAGCGCCAATAGTTCGTAGTCGCCGGAAGCGCCACGGCGCGGTAGCGTGGGTGAACTATCTAACCGATCGCCGCCAGAGGTTATTTATTAACCTCAAAGATTTCCACTTTCCGTTTGCATTCCCAAATTGAATAATCGAGAGATAAAAAAGCTCGGGACACTTTTTAAAGTTGCACGACACGCTCGAAACCCTCGTTTTAACGGTTTGGCGAAGTTAACCTCAAAAAGAGAAAAACAAACGAAACTCGCGCCGATTATTACCGATCATCACCAATTCCGCACAAAAATAAAAAGGATTATCAGTAAACGAAAAAATCGATAACGATTGGCGGAAAAAGCCGAAGGAAGGGTGGGGGGGGGGGGGGGGGGTAATCCTACGAATTTATAAATCGTACGATCGTTAAAAGCCTCGAGAAATTAAGTTACCTTTTTCGTCGTAGCGCCCGATTGTCTGGGAAATAAAAGTGAGAATTGCGAAATTTCCGATGACCTTGATAAAGATTTTTTTTTTTTCGTGCCGGAAGTCCCAAAGATGAGTGAAAAATACGAAAGTGAAAAAATCGTGAGATTTTCACTCGCCACGGTCTATACTCTAGCGTAAAGGGAAGAACAAACTATTAGGATTGAATTCTCATAAGCTCCCACGAATCAGGATATAAATAAATAAATAAATAAATGAATAAATAAATAAATTAATTAAATAAATATAGAATATAGATTTATACAGAACGTCTCGAGATCGTGACGTTGCGATCTTCAAATCCATAAAAGCAACGTTTGTAAACACTCGAAGGAGGAATAAACGTGAAAAAAAAAAATGGAAAATACGAAATCTCACGTATAACACACGAACACGTACAGTCACACGATAAATTTAAACTAAACCGTATAGCACTAGACGCGAAATATCTAAATAAAGAAACAAAGAAGAAGAAAAAAAAGGAATAAAACTAAACCAATGAATAAAGTCTAGTCTGTTATTTAATAAATTATGATATAACCTCTTCTAGTCTATGCCTTCTAAAAGAAGTAATCTTGTAAATAAGTGTTGATGTAAAACATATTATGTTTGTATATATTTGTTAAGTAGTTTTAAGTGACGCGTAAAACAACAACAAAAAAAAGAAATACTATGTAATAAACGTTAAATTAACACGATAAAAAGAGATTGAAAAAAAGATCACGTCGATTTTGGTTTTTTAACTCATTACCTTACTTTTCCTGCTCGAAATTACGAATTCCGAAAAAAACGATGATAACGAACGTTGAAGTAACCCAAACAAACCCAAACAAGCAACGGCAGGGTTTTCAATCGTATCGTTTTCAACTGAACCTTTTCCTGCTCGAAATCACGAATTCCGAAAAAAACGATGATAACGAGCGTTGAAGTAACCCAAACAAACCCAAACAATCAACAGCAACGTTTTCAATCGTGTCCATCATCCGGCGGGAGTAAAACGCTCGATAAAGATGCACGTGAAAAGTTTACAGGTTATGTAATGAGATCGATAAAAAGTATGCCTGGGTGATTCCAAATGATTGTTTATAGTTAAGGGAATGACGAACACGCTCTGGGCCACCTCGACATTTTAAAATCCCATTTCTCCGAAACCATTGAACCGATTGGGATGAAATTTCTTTTGTGTACTCAGGAGACTTGCTCTAAGAGGAACATGCTCGGCATTTTCCGAAATTTTGAAAAAAATTGTGCAGTTTGTGGTTACCATGGGAGAAATTGCGAGCTACACTCCATTG
>JAPYZJ010005018.1:0-19795 GCA_030522765.1 Ophioninae sp. B BG-2022a
GTCTGGGGCATTTAAGGGTCTTGGTGGTGAAAAAAGCAAAGTCCGATATCGGGTTTCGGTTCGAGCCCCGGCAACCGTTGGCGATCTCTTTTTTTTTTCGCCTTTCTCTCTGATTCCACGTAATATTTTAATCCGTCTGACTGAACCCTTTATGTATAAATCCTTACCGAGTGCACGAAATCTCGTTCGCGTTTCTTTATTTTCCCTCCTCGGTCTTCCCCACCTCGTACTGGATTTTGTAAAGTGCTCGATATATTTCGGAAACTTGGACGTAAAATTTGACAAATTGTGTGTTGGAATTTTTACGGATCGTCTCTCAGTGTAAAATTAAAAAAAAAATTGTTTTTTTTTTCTTGCATTATCGTATAGTATATACTGGTCTAAACATTCTCTTAAATGTTTAAATCTCTAAAGTTTTAAATTTTCAATTGTTTTTTTAATTTTTAAATCTTAAATGAGTTTTTTTATTTTAAAATTTTTAATGAATTTTTTAATTTCTAAATTTTTAATTTTCAATGAATTTTGAAATTTTGAATTTCTAAATTTTTAATTTTAAATGAATTTTGAAATTTTAAATTTCTAAATTTTTAATGAATTTTGGAATTTTAAATTTCTAAATTTTTAATGAATTTTGGAATTTTAAATTTCTAAATTTTTAATGAATTTTGGAACTTTAAATTTCTAAATTTTTAATAAATTTTGGAATTTTAAATTTCTAAATTTTTAATTTTTAATGAATTTTGAAATTTTGAATGAATTAAAAAATTTAAAAATTTAAAAATTTAAAAATTTAAAGATTAAAAATTTTTTAATTTTCTCTCAAATTAAAAATCAAAAATTTTTAAAAATCTTAATTATTCTCTATTGCTCTGTAGAAACTTTTGTTTTTGAAATCGTCCTATTTTTTTCAAAAACTGTCGAAAAAAAGGCCAATTTTCATACTTTTTATTCAAAACGTCGCCATTTTGTCAAATTTCAAAAAAGAAAAAAAACCTTTATAGTGCGATAGAGAATGACGTTAAAAATGTTCGATCCCTTAACAAAACCCTTTTTCGATGAAGCCAGTAAAAAAAAAAGCAAAAAAATAGTTCGTCCGGTGCATTTGCACATTCGAGGTTCCGGAATCATTGGAACGTTCGATTTTCAATATTTTCCGGTGTCAATGAGACAGAAAACGAGCGAAGGGCTGCTATCAAACGTTTTTGATGGCAGAAGGCTCCCCTCGATTCCGGTCGTTTCGAGGACTCGGAAAAACGAGCTTTTGTGTGTGTCCATGAGTTTGGGTTTACTCTGTGTGTCGGTATAACCGCGTGTGGCAATGCGTCACTCCCAGTCGCGGCGATCGAGCCACGGCCGCAGAGCGGCTCACCGCTGCCCAAACAGAATCCATCCACGTCAGGATTAAAATGCTCTGCGATATCAAATACGAGAGTAGGAAAAGTGGCTCGATCCGAAGTTGTAAACTTTCGGAAAGTGGATAGATCGTTTGCGTCCGTGTGTGTGTGCAAATATACAGCCTTGGCTAAAAGTATTCGAATGACCTATATTTTTTTTGTAATCGAAATTTGTATAGTTGCGACCCAACGAAAATCATTATTTTTATTTTTTATTTATTTTTATTTATTTTTTTATTTTTTCAAATTTTTTTTATAAATATAAATAAAATTATATATATATAAAAAAAAGAAAATCATTCTTTTTTAATTTCTCTATTTTTTTTTCACTTTAATCGTAAGTAAAATACTTCAGAAATTATACACATTTTTATTGTGATAAAATAGAATTCAAATATGAAAAACCATATTTCGCTAAATAGGGGATCTGAATAAATAAAAAAAATGAGAAAAGACATTTTGCGATGCTCATTAATTTTTTCATGTGAACAAAAAATCGAAAATTTCGGTTAAAAAATATCGTACACTGATTTACCAAAAGGCGTTTTAAAGAGGACAAAGCCAGCTGTGTTTCTCTCCTTTATTTACATTTTTGCGATTTTTTTTGTAACTGGTATATTATTTTAAAAATGTTGTGTCTTTTTTTGGATTTTCTAAATTGGCAAAATCGCGTGGAAAATCGTGCAACAATTTACCAAGAGGCGTTTTAAAGAGGACAAAGCCAGCTGTGTTTCTCTCCTTTATTAACATTTTTGCGATTTTTTTTTTGTAACTGGCAGATTATTTTAAAATGTTGTGTCTTTTCTGGATTTTCAAAATTGGGAAAATCGTTTTTTCACCATTTAATGATAAAATCTTTAAAAATGATGCTTCGGATTAGTTTTTGTTTAATTTAACGATTTTTTTCTTTAAGGTTTTCAAAACAACCTTTAGTTTGGTTTTTGTTTAATTTAACGATTTTTTTTCGATAAGATATTAAAAATTTATTTCCGGCTAGAAAAATGACAGGATGGCTGATACTTTTGGCCAAGGCTGTATATGAGCACACGTAAGGATAGACTCGAGAAATACAAGACCGTTTGCCTAAATGGGGATTGTTGCGGTTGGGCAAATAAAATCCATCAAGATGTCAGAGAAGTCAGTACGTGAGACCGATGAAGAGTGTCCAGTTTGGGAATGGAAAAACAAATGAATTTTTTTCTTCCTAATATTCCTTCCAGACTGATAGATATTTTGTGAAAAATATGTACGAGATATCAGATTTGAAGGATAGGTCAGTGATGGAAAGTCTGGATTGTCTTTCGTGAACATGTTTTTTTGGCATCAAAATAAAAAAAAACTTTATTGAATATAAAATCAAACGAAAAAAAAGCTCTCTAAGTTTGGTATAAAAAAATCCCAAATTAGAAGACTATTTTTCGAAAGCAGATTATTAACGTACGTTTTAACTGTAAAATAATTTTAAATTGAATAAATAAACATTTTTAATTGAGTATAATTGTGTAATTATAATTTTCGGAAAAAGATTTGCCCGATAGTGCAGTTTAAAAAATTAGTCAAAATTGTAACACCTGCTTGTTTTTTGGATTTTTTTTTTTGAAGGGTCCTCAAACGCACACAGTCCAGTTCTAAACCTCTCGAAAACAGCCGGAAGCGGTAGCGTAGGCGAACACTCGGGCAGCGAAGGAGCAGCGTCGCATCATTCACACGACGACGAGGAAGAGGATGATAATTTATCGGACGATATGGACGATGAGAACGAGAAAGATGAAGGTTGGTCAATTTTTATTTTATCCGTCATTTTTTAAAGAATTTCAGTTTTTTTTTAAACACAATTTCAGTTTTTTGACACAATTTCATTTTTTAAAAAACACAATTTTATTTTTTTGAAAGAACTTCATTTTTTTTTAAATACAATTTTATCTTTTTGACATAATTTTATTTTTTTTTAAATACAATTTTATCTTTTTGACGTAATTTCATTTTTTTAAAATACAATTTTATTTTTTTTACAGAATTGCATTTTTTCAAAAATACAATTTTATTTTTTTGACATACTGCATTTTTTTAAAAAACTATTTCATTTTTTTACACAATTTTATTCTTTTTCTTTTTTTTTTAACACAATTTCATTTTTTTTAACAAATTTTATTTTTTTACATAATTTCACTTTTTTCCGATAATTTTTATTTTTTTGCAATTTCATTCACACCTTTCTGAAATGATCCTTAATCATTTCACAGAACATCCCACGCTAAGAATGCAACTGCAGGTCTTTCTCTCTCTCTCTCTCTGCAAACGAGTATTTCCCAATCGCGTTCTACCCCTCGCGAAACAAAAGAGAAGAACAAGAAAAGAAAAAAACCTAGAAAGTGAGCGTAATGAAGAGTCGTTCATTAATTATCGGTGCTCACTTGGACAGTGATAAACGACTTTGGAGTTTTAATATTGACGATTAAAAAGGAGAAGAAAAAATTGGTATGAAAAAGAAGGGGAATAAGAGAGACAGGGAGGGAGAGAACTGAAGAGAAATAACGTTAAAAAGCGAGGGACCGAACGAAGATTAGTACAGAAAGGAGAAAGAGGGAGAAATAATCGAGCTGCAATCTTTTATCGTCATTTCTTTTTTTTTTCAATTTTTTAAATTTAATCTTTCGAAGATTATCAAATTTTTCAATAAATACATATTTTCTGCTTTTACTAAATCCAATTTAAATCCTATTTTTATATTTTTACACAAGGCGGAAATTTTAGTTAATTAAATGAAAAAAAAAAATATATTTCACCGTAAAAAAGTCCACCATAGAAAACTTCGATAAAAAAAAACGAAAGAAAAAAATGAAATCTGGATGACGATTTTTCTATAGCGTTACGTTCGATTGGCGTTCGAATCTCGAGGCGTCAGAAACGAATGGTTTATCTTTATCTGTCTTACAAGAGAGTTGAAAAAAAAATTATAAAAAAAATAAGATAATAATTATATCGGTGAACGAGCGGTCTATGGTCAAGGATGCAGAGAGGATAAGAAAGAGAAAGAGAGAGAATGCTTTCGCGTCGATGAGATGCGTTGCTGTGGCCGCATGGTGGGTCAGAGCAAGGCTCCCATCGATCATCGCTCTACCGAGTGCCGAACGACGTTCTGGGCTTTCTCTCTTTCGCATTCTCTCTCTTTGTCTCGCATACTTTTGCCTCCCAAGGAACGCGATATCCCAGTTATTTTTATTATTTTATTTTTTATTTTATTTTTTTTTTTTTATTTTAATTTTATTTTTTATTTTATTATTTTTATTTTATTACTTTTCATATTTATTTTATTTTTTATTTTATTTTTATTTTATTTTTTATTTTTATTTTATTATTTTCGATAATTTAAGGGGAGCAGCATAATTAAAAGTCCGCAAATGCCTCATTTTTTATGATTTTTTTTTTGGGACTGATGAAATAAGCGCAACATTTTCAAAATTTAGTATGATTTTCACATATATTTGAAAAGTTGCAAAACATTTTTTTTGTCTAGTATAAAAAATAGAAAATATAGACAAAAAAATATAGGAATAGAAAAGATATAGAAAATACAAAAAAATGAATAGATATAGAATGAAAATTAGATGTTGATCGAGTTTTGTTAAAAATGAAATAAAATAAGGTACTCAATGGAAGGGTTAAGGGGAAAGAGAGAAACTAGAAGAGGGCCTCCTTATCTCGCGCCTTCGGGCCTCACGCTTTGATCCATCGAAGCGACACATGCTCACGTTGATTTCTAATCGATTCGTCGATTGTCATTCGAGCACGTTAATTGGCCGGGTTGGCTAATTAACGTGATCGCTTCGATAGGTTTTCTCTGACTGATATCTCGTACGTAGAAAAAAGGATCTTTCATAATGCCAAGTTTTAGAGATCGACTTGACGAATCGTGGTCACCTTATTCGTCTTTCAGTAATGTGAACTGAAAATTGACTTAAACTTTTATTTCCTATTTTTATTTTTATTAAAACGAAAAATTAAATGGCGATTCAATATCAAAAAAAAAATAATTAGTAATTACTAATCTCAATTTACACTAAAAAGCGAATGGTAATTAAAATAAAACATTTATTTTCAATTTTATTTTTAATATAAATTAAAAATTGAATGGCAATTTAATTTGAATTTTTGAAGTTGAATTTTGAATTTTTTGTCATTTTTAGCTATTTCAGGGTTTTATTTATTAAACATTTATTTTTTATTTGAATTATTTTTTAAATTATTAAACATTTTTACAGGGTTTTAATTATTAAACATTTATTTTTAATTCTATATTTAATATAAACTAAAAATTAAATAGCAATTTAATTTGAATTTTTGAGTTTGAACTTTCAATTTTTTTTGTCATTTTTAGCTATTTCAGGGTTTTCAGTAATTTAGTTTTTTTTTTTCAATTTTGGTGGAAAAATCGTTAATAAATTCCTATTGACTCGAATTTTTATGAAACTCTCTCGGGGGTGTTTATTATTCGTAAAATCATCGCGAGAGATTATGTTTCACAGGAATTCCAGTACAACGAGATGTCCACTAAATTTGAGGCTAAAAGACTAGGGCACGCAGAGTTAGAGTCACGAAATTTGTGTTAGCGATTTCTCTGTTGTATAAGGGTGGATTTTATCCCGTCGCATTCGTATCTTCGTGTATGCGGGAGGAACCTTTCGGTATGGAGAATCGTGTCTCCCAGCGTGTTGTACGGACGGGTACATCCTACCTATGGTGATCGAAGTAGAACCCCATCGAATTTTCGTGGGAGTGTACACGCTCGTGGAATGCCGTTCTGATTTAATGAGACTCACTCTCACTCCCTTACCACTCTCCCTCTTTCTATAATCCACTCTCGCTCCCAAACTTCCACTGTAGACTTCCGTTTTTCTCGAAACGGTCCTTCGCGATTCCTCGTAGTCGGAAGATACGATGTTTATTAATATTGTGGCATCGTTCTTCTTTTTTAGGGATTTTTTTTGACACTTTTTTTAATTTTCAATGCGTTTTATTTTGATTTTTATGGAATTTAATTTTTTTGGGATTTTTTGTATCATTATTGTAACGAAAGATGCTGGAGACCTCCAAATCTAGATATCCAATGTTTTTTTAGATATGTTTTCCACGTAGCTAATGGATTGAGCTAGACTCTGAAGTTTTTATCAAGTTTTTATCCTGGTTTGTCGCATACCCAATGTCTTTAGGTTGAAATTTTCCAAGTTTCTAGTTATCTTCTTTACATAGACATTGCCAGCTAGACTCCTCTAACTTCTTCCATGTTCTTCATATATCCATTTCCAGCTGGAGTCTTCCAACTTCCTCCAAGTTCTCCACATATCGATTTCCAGGCTGACTTTTCCAACTTCTTCCAAGTTCTCGACATATCCATTTCCACCTACGTATTCCTCCAACTTCCTTCAAGTTCTCCACATATCCATTTCCAGCTGGACTCTTCCAACTTCCTCCAAGTCTTCCAGATATCCATTTCTAGCTAGACTCCTCCAAGTTCTCCACATATCGATTTCCAGGCTGACTTCTCCAACTTTTTTCAAGTTCTCGACATATCCATTTCCAGCTAGACTCCATCAACTTAGTCTGGGTTCTCCACAGATCCATTTCCAGCTAGAATCCTCCAACTTCCTCCAAGTTCTTGACATATCCATTTCCACCTACGTACTCTTCCAACTTCCTTCAAGTTCTCCACATACCCATTTCTAGCTAGAATACTCCAAGTTCTCCACATACCCATTTCTAGCTACACTCCACCAACTTCCTCCAAATTCTCCACATATCCATTTCCAGCTGGACTCTTCCAACTTCCTCCAAGTCTTCCAGATATCCATTTCTAGCTAAACTCCTCCAAGTTTTCCACATATCGATTTCCAGGCTGACTTTTCCAACTTTTTTCAATTTCTCGACATATCCATTTCCAGCTAGACTCCATCAACTTCCTCCAAGTCCTCCACATACCCATTTCCATCAAGACACTTCCAACTTCCTCCAAGTTCTCCAGATACCGAGCCATTTCGCTCATCCTGCTAAAAGTTCCATCCAACCTACCAGCCTTCTTCTGATCTTCTACAATTCTCACCTAGGCCAATCTCCACCACAAACGCAGTAAAGAAAAATGCCAACTCGAGAAAATCTTTCCCCAGTAAGAAACAAAGAGAAGAATTTGCGAACGTATCGATGGAAGATGTTGGCGGCTCGGGTAGGCATTAACGGACCAACACACATCCCCGATGACCCCCAATACGCACACGCCTGTCGACCAAGCGATTTACGCGAAGCGTCCCAATTCTTTTTCAGATAATTGTAATGGTTTCTCCACTCGTGAGAGATAAAGGGGACGAAGGCCCCCTTTGGACAATGTGAGGTCCACGGTTCCGTAGTGTAATGGCATCGCGCGTACCCTTCCGACACGGAAAAACGTTGAACACACATAGGATACCAACCGTAAACACAAACCCAAACGTTGAGGGTACGCAAGCGGTATCAAAAGGATAGACCGACGTGTGTGCGCAGCATCCGCAGCTCGATCCCGGCGAGCTCCAGGCTCCGGAGCATTAAATCGGCCTTTCGTCTCTCGTCCCAACCCAATAAGTAAACTTCGAATGCCGTACTCCGTTGTAGGTTAACCCTGGCTGATAATTAAAAGACGATACAATAAATACACATATCATTGGCCATAAAGCAGAGAGATCTCGACGGCGTGTATATATATGAGGAAATAAAGTAAAATAAAAGTACGAGCAGGGGGGGGGGGGGGGGCGACGAAGCGATTGTGGACTGCGAACGGTCACTTAGAGAGAACCCACGCAGACAAATTGCCATTCGTGGCAAATAGCAAATCGCTATTGCCTGGGAGGTATTGAACTTTGGGTTTTTTTTTTACTTGTATATTGTTACTCGATCATTGTTTTCTTTGGACAGCTTGTCGAGTCGATTTCCCTTTAACGATAGATGTTAATCCTTTTTTTTTGGATTTTCTAAGTGGAGTTTGGGATTCACGAGGGCACGGGGAAACTGAAGAATACTGGTGATTGGGCGGGTGGATTTTGAAAAAACTTTTATCGTTGGGTCGGTGGGAATGATACTGTTATCGGGTGCCTTGAAATCGGGACGCTAGTGGTCACCCATCCGAGTATTGGCCCATGATTGTTTTTGATTCGTAATTCTTTGAAAAATGAATTTTCTTGGAAAATTGTGACTCGATCATTATCTTCTTTGGATAGCTTGTCGAGTCGATTTCCCTTTAACGATAGATGTTAATCCCTCTTTGTTTGAACTTTCCAAGTGGAGTTTGGAATTCACGAGGGCACGGGGAAACTGGAGAATACTGGTGATTGAACGGGTGGATTTTGAAAAAACTTTTATCGTTGGGTAGGTGGGAAAGATACTGTTATCGGGTGCCTCGTTATCGGTACGCTAGTGGTCACCCATCCGAGTATTGGCCCAAGATCGTTCTTAATTCCTAATTATTAAAAAAATTCTTTTTTTAAATAAAAGATTTTAAGAAATGCTATTGAAAAATAGAATTTTTCGTGGGTCGAAGTATATTTCAAAATGTCTTTTTATTTTCGGAAAAAAACGTGCGTTCGATTGCTGTGACGTTAAATCAAAAATGCCCGGCGATGAAACAGGCACGATCTTACGACTCCGAGGCACGCAACTTGCATAAGTCTCCTCTCCTCGCGTAGCTAAAGAAACGCGGCTAAAAATCTTGTCCCTTTTCCATGCTCGCGTCAATGTTTATACTCGCGTATGCAAATTTATTGTTACACATCGCGTTCGCGGAGCCACCAAAAAAATCTTCGTCATTCGTTTATTTTCTGATCAACTTTTTTTTTCCGCTCCTCCATTCTCCTTCGAGACTCGGCCAGGAAAGAGTGTTTCCTCACTCTCGCCTCTCCTCTCGTCATTTTATCCGCAGAATTCTTACTTTTCGCCAACTCTATAACATCCATTATTTCTATACATTTTTTAACGTTTTGATATTATTATTGATATTACCGTGGAGATATTATTTTTCATTTTGTTGTAGAATTCGCATTGGCTTATTACGTTTTCAAATTTTTTTTTTATTTACGATTTTATGATGGTTTATATCGTTCATTTTCGTAAAACTGCCAATTATCGATTTTTAAGCTGTATTTTCGTTATTTTTGAAATTAGAATTTTTTTTTACTTTATTGGAGATCTGTCCTAAGGCTTGTCAGTTGTCAAAAAAATGAAAGAATTTATGGTTTGAAAATCAGGCATAGCATTAATTTCGAAAAATTGAAATATCGATTATTTACGATCGTTTGTTTTTTATTGAATTATGTTGCAGATCTGCCATACATGATTGTTTTGTTTTTAATTAAAAAATGACTGAAAAATCAGCAATAGTATTAATTTCGAAAAATGGAAAAAATCGTTTATTCACGATCGTGTTTTTTTTTTTTTGTCGAATAATGTTGCAGATCTGTCAGACGTGCCGGAAAATCTTCCGTTACCGGCGCCCGGCTCGGAGAGTCCGCAAGCGCTGAATTACTCTCAGATAGCGTCAGCAGCAGTTGCGGTGTCGCAGGGTGGTCAGGATCCCTCGGTATCGAGTACCGAGACCCTGTTAAGGAATATTCAGGGTCTTTTGAAGGTAGCGGCTGACAACGCGCGACAGCAGGAGAGGCAAATCAACTACGAGAAAGGTCAGTGGCAGGGCTTTCTTAAGACACTTGAGGGCGCTCTCCACAATTTCATAATCTACCAACTCTCTCAGAATCACATTAAGAGGCACTGAATTTTAAACTCTTTTCGACCATCGTAACCTCGAGGAAAATCTTTACGGAAGCTTTTTTCTTCCTCGACGAAAGCAAACGAAATAAACAACCGAGAGAAAAAAAAACAACAAAAAAAGAAATAATGACTTTTTTTTCTCGATTATTCACTTTCATAATAATATCACGAAGAGATAATCACTGTTTATAATCTTCTCGTGAAAAGTGCTCGGCTTTGATTTCTTGAAATTTTTCTCTCTTTTTTTCTTAATTTCTCTCTCTCTATTTTTGACTTCTCGATTTTTTCGACTCACGATGATTATTTCGTGATTTTTTAAACCGAATTGAACTTTTTTTGAATTGACTTTTTTTTTTGAATTTTTTAAATTCAATTGTATTTGTATTTGTTTGGGTTTGAATTGAATTTGAATTTATTGAATTTTTTAATTGAATTATTATTGAATTATTTAATGAATTTATTGAATTAATTTGAATTGAATTTGAATTCATTCAAATTTATTTGAATTTATTTGAATTAAATTCAAATAAATTGAATTTTTTAAACTGAATTGAACTTTTAAACCGAATTGAATTGAACTTTCGTTCAATTACTGACGAATTAACGTGTTTACTATTGAGATTCAGGAATCAAAGGTAAAAATTAAAAGAGAGGTAGAGAGAGAGAGAGAAAGAGAGAGAGAGAGAGGAAAAGAGGGAATTAAACATTGTCGGCACGAAAGGTCGATCGATTAAATTATAGACATAAAGCTTAGACCGTAGATCATTAGAACGAGGGAAAAAGATCGAGAGAGATCGAGAAAGATCGAAAAAGATCGAGATCGAGATCGAGAGAGAAAAAATGTGAGGTTATGTATCAAAAATGTGACTTTTGACCCAGCTGATTAAAACTCCTGGCACGCGACCAGTAAAACCCAAACTTTTGTATGATAAAAGCGTTTTGTCACCTAAAAATCCCCGACGTATTTTTGCGATAAAAAAAAAGTGCGATTTGTTCATTTCTGCATTCTGGATGATCGAAAAGTGCGCGTGCGTGTGTGTGTGTGTGCAAAGTGATGCGTAAATAGCGACAAAAAAAAATAATGTTCACGAGTCACAATTTATTAATTTAACCGTTTTTGCGTAGAAATAATAATAATAATAATAATAATAATAATAATAATAACGATAATACGAAATCGTGTGTACTGAACAGCGCGTGAGTGATATTTTTTTTTCTCTTTTTTAATATCGTGAACGTTTTTGAGTTGCGAATTATATTCGTTGGTTTTTTTTTTAAACTTAAATTATTGTACTGATCTCTACGAGGCTGATTGTGACGAGAGAAAAGGGAAAAGCGAGAGAGAGAGAGAGAGTGAGTGAGAAAAAAAATCGATTGTATAGATAATTTATCGATAAGACTATTGGAATTCTCGATTTAAGGCATCAACATTGTATGCTCGATCCTGCAGTGCGATTCGTTGAATATTCATTTAATTAGTAAAAAAATTATATATATTAAAAAAAAAGACAATTTATTTTCGATTTTTCGCATATTGGTCTCGAGCCCAAAAAAAATAATCAAAACATCGGGAACGTTGATGAAAAAAAAAAAGAAAACAAAAATTACGTTCCAGTGCAGGATCGAGTTGAAGGAAAAATTCTCTACTATAAATATTACGAATAATAACGTTGCCATTTTAGTCACTAATATTATTACGAAAAAAACGCATTGCGTCCAAGATACGGATTGAATTATCATTAATATTATTAATATTATTATTATCATCATTATCATCATCATAATTATTATTATTATTAATAATATTATTATCATGACTATTATTACAATAAATATTATGATTTTTATGATTACTATTAATATTATAAAAATTTATGCACATGTTTAACAATCATCACTGTACGACTTGGGTCGAACGAGGAAACTATTATGCATGATACTTTGATGTGGATTAAGTGATAACGATAATAAGGAAGAACAAGAACAACAACAACAACAACAACAACAACAGAAAACCCATAAATATACGAGATGTCGATAATAACAATGATTTTGAGAAAAATAAAAAGAGAAACGATTACAGCATTAAATACGATGAAAGGATTTTTGTGGTCGAACAATCGTGAAACGAAGTGCTAAATATGACGAAAAAAAAAAAAAAACAGAAAAAAAAAAGAAAGAAAAATAAAAGCGATGAAAAAAAAAAAAGAAAAGGGATAATCAAATT
Source organism: Ophioninae sp. B BG-2022a (assembly GCA_030522765.1). NCBI lineage: Eukaryota > Metazoa > Arthropoda > Insecta > Hymenoptera > Ichneumonidae > Ophioninae sp. B BG-2022a. Next base: position 12,406 of record JAPYZJ010005018.1, read on the forward strand.
CCCTATAATTTTAATGGTTGTAATTGCACGTATTAAAACGTCATAGGAGGATACTATAATTATCCATAATCAAGTGTATGTCATTTCGGTGACTTCGAGTCTACGATTTCTCGACCATACGACTTCTCTTCTAACTTTGTGATTTCGTTGGACGACGGTGTATCATTAAAAAGGATTCTTTCGAGCACGAGCCTGGTTTTCGCCACCGGGCTGTCCAAGAGGGAATGAGGAACGAAAAAAAAGGATCAACCAGAAGTGAAACAATCCTTCGAGTTCTCTCGTAACACACTTGAGAACGAAAAAAAAAAAAAAAAAAATCATCCCAACGTTCTCGAAGCTGGCTTGGAGAAAAAAAAAAAATGAGTATCTCTTCGCGATCAGGCTTTGGCCATTCGGTAGGATTTCGCGGATTTTTAAGTGCCCGATGGCCATAAAATGTTCCCGATAGTGAACGAATTCGCAGTGAAACCTCAAGCTCCTCGGTACCCTTTTATTCACTCCCCAATAACCCCTTGTCCATTTCGGAAAAAAAATCACGACCTCGAAGTTTCCTTTTATAAATTCTCGGCGATCGTAACCCCCCGAAGGACTTTAATTACCCATTAGCTGATACAAAGTGTCATTTTCAGGGACCTTAACTAATGCGTTCGCTAACTCATAGATAAGAATCCTGATGGAATTGGCTTGCGATGATTTTTTTCCATTTTTTGGATCATGAAAAAAAAAATCACTTTTGGACTGTTCTTTTAAACTGGACATCTCAAGGTCATCGTGAAACACGTATTTTTTTTTTTAGTGGATTTAATCGACAAAACTGTGACACGTTTTCGATATTTGTTTTTTTTTGGATTTGGAATATCCGATCTCCGAAATGGCCAGTTTCAAATTTACATGTTTGATCATTGTCGGATACGTTTTAATTAAGCGGTCATCACCACATCTACGATTCATCGAGCTGTCTCCATCAAATTTCCAATCGAGTCGTCTTTGGTAGATTTTCCGATTTACGAATTGGTGAGTGTCAAATATCGAATTTTGATATTTGGTTATTGTCGCTAGTTGGACGATTGGTCACTCAAATTTTAAACTCGATTTTTGATCCTCGTTAAATTTACGATAAAGTGCTCGTTCTCAAATTTACAAATTGATGATTCGTCAGTTTTGTTTTTGAAATTTGACAACGATGAATTTATCAATTTGTTATTGTGAGATTTCGAATTTGTCGATGAGTTATCAAATTTTTTGTTTATTAAACATTCATCATCATAGTTCGAATTTGTCAATTGGTCATTGTCTAATTTAAAATTTGATTTTTGATCCTCCTCAAATTTCCAAATTGACGATCGGTCATTTTCGTTTGGAAATTCACCAACGTCCAAATTTTCTGTTTCCCAAGCATTCATCGTTATATTTCGAATTTGTCAATTAACCATTATCAAATATCTAAATTATCCAAATAGTAATCAAATATCTCATTTACGAATCAGTCATTATCAAACCTCGATTTAAAAAATTCCTTTACTGAATCGATAACGTCGTGTTGAATTTGACGAAAATAGTACGATTGAAAAAAAAAAAAAAATGGACGAAAAGAGTCTTTATCAAGGAGGAAAGAGGGTTTGAGAAGATGATGGAGGGTTGAGGTACGAAAAGGAAGAAAGGTGGAGAGGACCCGATTTAATACTCGAACGAGCCAGCAGCTCGTTTTACACCAGATGGTTTTACATACGGCCTCCTATCGTGTTACCGTTCATACACAGCCACGTTAGCTATTTCCCTCCGCCCGTCCCTCTTTCCGCCACGCGTGCACGCACGCACGCCAAAGGATCGACCATATAAAACCGTCACAATCCACGAACGTATATATACGTTCTCTCCGAGATGTGGAATATTATCGATATAATGTATCATTCGTCTTTGTCCGTTGAGACCCCCCGCGCTTCGATCATTTTATTCGCTTCGATCCTTCTTTATCCTTATTTTCAAGTTTTAGCCAAAGATCGTCTCTTCGAGATTCAGCACGAGCTAACTTAAAACACACGTATGCATTCTTGTGCACACAACGAGAGGTTTAAAAAGGCTTTGAGCCGGGTTTAAAAACGGTTTAAAACGGTTTTAAAATAGGTTTAAAATAGGTTTAAAAAGGGTTTAAAATAAGTTTAAAAAGGGTTTAAAATAGGTTTAAAAAGGGTTTAAAATAGGTTTAAAATAGGTTTAAAAAGGGTTTAAAATAGGTTTAAAATAGGTTTAAAAAGGGTTTAGAATACGTTTAAAATGGGTTTAAAAAGGTCCAAAAACCCGAATCGAACCCATCGCAAGTTCCTTGAAACGATCAGTGAAGGCTGAAGGAGAGACCTGGTCTAATCCAAGAAGATGAAAGACGAGGTGTCGTATTTATTATCTTCCACGTGCCGTTTATGCCAGCTCGTGTTACTTCATTACGTATACCTCGTATTCGAGAAAAGCCACTGTCTTCCGGATTCTTGATGTTTTCTTGATTCAATCTAGTCGATCCATTGGAAGACTCGGGGTAGGGTAGGAAACTCGAACTTCGATTGACCAGAAGGCTCAAAATTCCGAAACAGAATTTATCGAAAGTACAAATTTCGTAAGTTTTTGGGTTTGTTTGGGTTTGTTTAAAATCAAGGCTTTGAAATCAAACCAACGAATCCAAATAAACAATAACAAATTTCGTAAACCTTTGCGAATATTTTTAGTTTCGGACTTTAAAAATTCGGAATTTTTAGCCATCTGGTCAATCGAAGTTCGAGTTTCCTACCTAAATCGTGCTATTCATGAAAATTAAATTTTTTTCTTGAAAATATACTATTTCAAGAGTAACACAGCATAGGTTTTTTCGCCATATCACAAAAATCAAAATCTATATGAATTTTTCAATTCAAATTGTGTGTTTTTTTGTTCTTATTTTCTGATTGTTTTCTCGCCATATAAAAATTTTGAAACGAAAGAAAAAACGATAGTATTGCTAAAAAACATATCAAATACAATACTCGTGTAATATTAGCGTCAATAAATCAAGTGGAACGCAAATATCGACAAGTTTTCGTTGTGGGGTCCATTATACCCCGTGTGACCGTCACTCACATTAATTAAATTTATCAAATGAATGAATTAATTAAAAATTAATCAAATCAATAAAATCAAATCACAATTAATAAAATCAATCAAATCAAATCACAATTAATAAAATCAATCAAATCAAATCACAATTAATGAAATCAACGAAATCAGAATGAATTAATTAAATTAATCAAAAAAGACAGTTTCTATAAAAACAGTTTGTATCATCAGGCATTTAGCATTCTCAAAAACCATCAAACGTACTGGACAAAACCACCATAAATGTGTCAAATTGATGACATTCTCCACATCGATCATCATCCCAATATCAGTCATTCCCTATCCTTCTAGTAGTCAACCCTAACCATCGAACTTCCACCATCGACTTTCAGCATCAACATCCAAGACATTGAAAACGTTTTTTTTTTTTTTTTTTTTTTTTTTTTTTTTTTTTTTTTTTTTTTTTTTTTTTTTTTTTTTTTTTTTTTTCTTTTTTTTTTTTCTCTTCTTTTTTTCTTTTCCTATTCACCTTCATTCGGGTTAGGTAGTACGAGGATCCGAGGGACGCTATCTTTCGATCCGAAAGAAGATAATACCGGGTGTAAAGGGAGAGGGGGGGGGGGGTCTCAGAGGTTCCCTCTCGATGACTTTGTCCATCCAGCTTGAGGATATACTACGCGGAGTAAGAAGTAAAGATGAGGCTAACAGGGAATGGGGATGTAAAGGAGGAGGGTGGTATATACCAGGCGAAGAAAAAACAAAAAAAAACAAAAAAAAACAAAAAAAAAAACGAGTAGGACACGAGTGGAGGATCTTATGTAGATTCCTTGTAGATCGTGCACCCGATTCGATCGCGATCAGCCTGCTACCCGGTACCCGGGTTAATTAAAATTGTAGCCACCAAAAAAGGCAAATAAAAATCGAGTTCCAAGTAGAGTGAGAGAACGAGGGTTGCTGGAAAGAGAGAGAGAAAGTTCCATGCAGTCCAACGACCACACCAACGAAAATCCTTCGTTTCGTACTTTGACTTCCACACCAGCGTTCAACCATGATTCTCAACGAGGATCTTCTCGTAACCCTCTCGATCGTAAAATCCGATTTTTGGGTTGGGAAGCCTGCTCACCTGAAATCCTATTACCAGAGCAGGGACCCTGCCAACAGACAAGACTTCGATGAAACAACGACGAAAAAAAAATATCACCATCGATGCTTACACTCCACGCAGTTTAACTGCATCTGTGTCGTACACGTATTTTGAATTGCCCTATGCAACGAGGCTTACCTTGCTGCCTCTACTTTCTCGTTACCTTACAGCCATCAGCCACCAAAGGACCAAGATGACCAAAAGGATATCTTTGTACCAGATACCCTACCAGGATCCAACTGATTATCGTCTTTCTTTCCTCGTGCTAGGGGAATAAGAAATAAATGGGAAGAGGGGTGGGGGGGGGGGGGGACGTCGAAGAAGACCATGGGATCTTCATGGTTCGACGTTGGAATCAGATGACTCCCCTTTGTCCAGGCTTGTATTGGACCAGTCGTTTTTTTCTTCTATTGTTCATTGCTGAAATCCACGAATCTGGTGAGAAGAACAAAACATTGGATTCGGGGAGGAGAGACTTTTTTTTAATTTTTTTTATGTTTTTTTTTGCGTTTGGGTTGGATATTCTTATTGTCGTTTCTCGTACAGATTTATTGAGATCTTGTTAGTTACTGCACAACTCTTAGAACCATTTTTTAAACAATTGTTTTTATTTTTATAGTGAATTTGGTTAGGATCGTCTTATTATTATCATTAATAATTCGACGTTAATTAGTATTATCGTTTTAATAAATCTTTCATCATTTGATAAATCGCATCGGTATCGGACTTTTTATTGGAATTTCTAGCTTGATCAATTTCACGATCTTTGTTCTTGATTATATAACATTCTTAGAATTTATGGGGATTTTGGTTGTATTCCTTTAGCAATCATCGACGTTTGTAGAAACTAGTTTCCCATAAATCGATCATTTGGAATTCATATATTTACAAAAACTAAATGATTTATTGATAAAATTTCAAATAATTCGTGTATTATAATTCTGTCAAGGACTAGGATTCTACAAGTTGTAAACAAATTTCGTGCCTTTTTAAATTTCCCTCTGTTCACAATTAGACAATAATATGAGTATTATTATTTCTCAAATATAGAAAGGAGATTTCGAAGATTCTCGATTTCGGTAAATTATACAGATATATCGCAAAAAAAAAATTCGTCAAATTGTTTAATACTGAACGTATTATTTTCCCTCTCAAACCTTTACGAACCCCATTATTAAAAATCACGATTCAACCCAAACAAACCCAAACAAACATTTTCCCAAATTCATTCAAACAAACCCAAACAAATTACCAAAAAATTTGACAATCCTTAATGATCCGTTCAAAAGCCAACCTATAAAAAAATCATTTTCACAATTTCGGTAAAATTCGGTAAAATTCGGTAAAATTAACGGGGATACTTGAAATATATAATTTTTCTGTTTCATGTTGGTGTATCTCGTCGATGCTTCTGTAGGCAGGCTTCTCTTTGGATAATGGTATTAAACAAGGGGCGTTAAGTCCTCCCCCCTTTAAGGGGGTTTAAGGGGGTTAAAGGGGGTTTTTCATGGCGCAATGTCCCACGACTCCTTTATTTTGCTTGTTCCTTCGTTATTTGTGCATTACTCATGAGAAATGTCTCTCGAGCCTAGGCCCGGAGGGTACATAGTTTCGACGACAGAGGCGTATTACAATGTTGAGCCTCGGCGCAGTGAGAAAGATATAATGGTAAATTAACGTCTCGGGGTTGGAGGCGATGCGAGAATGGAGACTCTTGTTCACGAGCAAGAACGTATGAGAAAGGACGCTACGACGAGACCAAGTTAAAGGAAAATTTACAACTATAACCGCACGAGTGCCAGTGGGTGGTTCTACTGAACCTTTCGACTCCTCTTTCTTCGTTTATTCATTCCTCATTTGGAGGATATCTATGCGATGACGTTTATCCACCAACACGAGGAAACGACTTAAAAATATCGAGGGAAGGATGGGGGGGGGGGGGAGAAATTTATTCAATTATCGATAAGTGTTTATTCCGGAGTCTCTCTCAGTCGTTAATGCAAATTGATAATAATTGATAAATAAAGCCAAAAGTTTTTGTGAAATTCGATATTTGATTAAAGAATTTTTTTATTGAGAAATTAAAGAGTAGGGTTTTTTGAAGCTTCCTTGGGATGAGGATTACACGATGAAAATGAAAATTGATAGGGTTTAGGGTAGATTGTGATTAAGAGATACAACAACGATACATTGAAAATAATTAAATGTGGAGGGGATTTTAATAAAATTGGGATAATAGTAAATGTAGAAATAAACGTGTAGACGATAATACTAAAAAAAAATAGAAAAGTTACTGGAAGTAGCAGTATTTGAAGAAATTGAGAAACTTACTTTAGTTTAGTTTTTTTTTAATTACAAATTTTTTTTATTTATTTTTTTTATTATAAGAAAAAAAAATAATTAAAAAAATACTTTAGCTTAGTTTTTTTGTAGTTTAGAAAATTGAGAAACTTCAGTTTAGTTAATACCTTGAGTTTTAGTTATCGAAATTATGAAAGAATCATTAAAATCATTAGTAATTAAACAAAAGTGTTAAAAATTCCAATAACAATTAAAAACCACTAAAAGAATTAGTACCTAAGGAAACTACTAATCTTTTCAGTATGAGCTATGAAATTAATTGAAAAATCATTGGCCGAGTTAGTAAAGTGTGATTTATGAAGGAAAGAGACAAAAACACTAATAGTAACAAACTTACCAAAGATATTATCAATAAATAAAACGACTGAAACTTCCAGTACAAATAATTTAAACAATAAAACAATTATCGAAATTAATTAATCGGAGTAATTAAAAAAATCACTTGAAGTGTTACTAATGAAAGAAAAGGTAGAAAAACAAAGGGAAAGAAGGCAATCTGAAGAGGCTTGGTTTCCTGTGGCTCATCGTTGCGAAAAGTGCATAAATGTAACCCGGAAAAAAACAGAAATATTAAAATAAACACATCCGCTCGTCCATCTCGCGGGGGACGCCTTCTGCCTTCAGATTCATTGTAATGATACGTGAGTTTATTTATATTTATGTGTTGTTGTTGTTGTTGTTGCTTTTGTTGTTGTTTTTGATGTTGGTTTTATTGTTGTTTTTTAAAACATTTTTTTTTTTTTTTTTTTTTTTTTTTTTTTTTTTTTTTTTTTTTTTTTTTTTTATTTTTTTGTTTTTTTTTTT
>JAPYZJ010005019.1:0-14338 GCA_030522765.1 Ophioninae sp. B BG-2022a
TGGAGAGAGAGAGAGAGAGAGAGAGAGAGAGAGAGAGAGAAGGGAGGGGGAGGACAAAAAGAGGGACTGGTACAAAGCGACCGTGAATACTGGCTAGACGAATGAGCTTTTCGATTGAAGCCCTGCAGTGGTCGTTAGTTAGCGTTGCATTCAATCGCACGTGCATTGTCGTCAATGCCTTGAAAACAGTATGTGCCGGAATTCAATGCGCATCCTGGAGTTCCGTTGCGTATGGAACGGTTTTTGGTTAGGTCGATAGTCGACTGGATTAGATGGCAGCTCCGAATCCCTAAACCTCGCACGACGAGATGAAACTGTCTCGTGTGCAAAAAAGAATGGCAACGATCCTCGTAATTGACAAAATTGTTTGGGCTCTTCTGGGTCAGAGTGCACTTGTTGAATATTTTATTTTGCGGAGTTTTTAAATTTTCAATTGTTTGCAAAAATGATCGTTTATTTTATTCTTAAATTTGAAAAAAACAAAGAAATTATTGGGAAGGATATTTTTTTATTGTGAGTAGGATTTATTTTATATTTATAAATATGTTTATATGAATTAAAAATTCGATTTTTTGATAGGGATTAAAGTAATCAATTATGTTGTTTATTATTTCTATTATATTTTCGTAAAAATTCATTTATCAATTTTATTCAATTTAATTTAATTTAATTTATTCGATCTGTCAAAACCAAAACGATCTACTGAAAATTCGACTGGACCAATTAAAATCGCATAAAACTACATTCTACATTAAACAAAATATAATATTTATTTACTAAAAATATAGTCTTCAAAATCTTTCATCCAAAGTCGATTATTTAATTAATTCAATTTTGTAATAATTTATTAAAATTTTTATACAAACCCATCTTCGTTTGAATTATCATTGATCCAAAAAATCGAATAGCGTAAGTATCAGGCAAAAAAAAATTCGTAATATCGACGGGTCCATTTACTCAGCATCACTGAATTTGTCTTTTTTTTTTCTCAAGATGTAAAAGCGTTTAATACTCGGGGATGAATAATTCAGGAATAAATAATTCGTTGGCCAGTGGTAGATAAAATTCCCCCTGGTCTCCCTCGTCCCTCGCCACCAGTGTATGCAACAATATGAGTGGAGAATAATACAACAAGGTTTCCTCGATATGAGGAGCAAGTCAAATTTATAGTTCTTCCAAGTTGGCCCTCTCGTTTTACATGTATAAGCTTCGTGAATTCGTTTTACATAAATAAGCTTCGTTCTCGTATAAAATCGTACATATGTTGATGCATTCATGAATGCATACATGGCATACGATCCATACATCCGTATGCACACAACCAATTTCGAAGCTTGTTTGTCCTTCCTCGACTTTTATTTACAAAAAATGTCCAACTAAGCTACTTCCACATAGTGATTTCCTTTTTTTTTCCCTAGTCCCTTTTTAAGCTCTGCCCTTTTTTTCTTTTTTTGCATCTTTATCTTTTCCTACCACACTGAGCTTTCAAAGAAGTCCGATGAAGGGAGGGGGGAAGGAATTCCTCTGCAAAGGATATGCCATTTGTTCGTGACGACAGGACTATATATATATAGCTTTAAAGTAAAGTTGTACTTTAAGGGGATGAACGAGTGGCAAAAAAATGTAGAGTCCACTAGCATTTTGTGATCTTTGGGTACGGTGGATTATGTAGAAAGTATAATAATAATAATAATAGTAATAATAAATTATAAATATTGAATAAATATAATAATTACAATAATAATAATTGTAGATAAATAATTAAATAATACTAGTAATAATAACCACACTCTGGGAACACTGAAAAATTTCGTTATTTTTTATAAACAATTTTTCAAAGATCTTCTTTCATTATTATTGTCAATAATAATGAAAAATTTCGTAAAAAAAATAATTACAAGATTATGGTAATCAGAGAATAATGATAATAAAATTTAATGAATAATAAATCATGAATAGTGATACGAATAATAATCGAGAGCGAACAATGATAAAAAAAAAGAAATAATTATTGTAATTAAATAATTAGATTAATACATTATTGTTGATAATTATTGTAATGATAAACATTAACAATGCAGTGGTAATAATGGAAACGAGGGAGGGGGAGGGGGAGTGGTGATAAATTCCAGAATACATTAACACGAAGATAATTCTGTTAAAATTCCAAACACGATAGCCGGGCCTCTTTCACGCATGCTCAATCAATACGCGTTAATATATTGAAGAAAAGAAGAAACATTCCAGGTTTCGTCGTTAATGGCTCTCCTCACTGCGGGGTTTTCTCTCTCTCTCTGATCTCCCGGCTTATCGCGTACACTTATCGTACACGTATATTTTCATCGGGCAGGACAGAGGATGAGAATTTCATGGGAGCGGAAACAACATCATCGTGGATGCCAAGAGGTTTCTCTCGTCGTTCTTAACTTCGAAAATCGTTAGTTCGTTATTTATTTCGTGTAATTTATAATTACGTTTTTATTTTTTTAAACATATTTAAATAAGTGTATATTTAAATATGTTATAATTATTAAACATATTTAAATAAGTATATATTTGAAGATGTTATATAATTATTTATAATTATGTAATAATAATAATAATAATAGTAATAATAAAAATTTAATTAAAAATATCAATTTTTATTTTTTTTTCGTTTGAGGGAAAAGATGTTAGAAAATAATACGAAAAATATAAAATTTCGTTTTCCAACACACTCTATGATTCTTTCTCTCTTTTCCTAATATTTTCGTCTGGAAACGAGCTCGACAGCGGGAAAGGAACATCTTGGTTTCGGTGTGAAAAAATAAAGGGGAGAGAGCACTTTGGTCAAACGCATAAATTATTCGTAACGTGATGGAATTTTTCGAAAGACAAATATATGCGTGTACAGTGAAAATGTTTTCGAATACCTGGAAAGGGACGAAGGTAAGGGCTGACGTGAGAAAAGGGCCAGTGCCACTCCACTAGTTCTCCTTTCGTAGAATTTTCTCATGGGGAGTAAAAATGTAATTATCGGTCACTGTGTAATTTTTTCGTGGCTCCTTTTTGGTTTGTTTGGGTTCATTTGGGCTTTATTGGGTCCCTAGGACTTTGTTTGGGTTTGATTGAGTTGATTCCAGTTGGTTTGGGTTTGATTGAGTTCATTCTAATTGGTTTGGGTTTGATTGAGTTGATTCCAGTTGGTTTGGGTTTGATTAAGTGTATTTCAGTTGGTTTGGGTTTGTTTGAATTCATTCCAGTTGGTTTGGGTTTGATTGAGTTGATTCCAAATGATTTGGGTTTGATTGAGTTAATTCCAATTGGTTTGGGTTTGATTCAGTTGATTCCAGTTGGTTTGGGTTTGATTGAGTTGATTCCAGTTGGTTTGGGTTTGATTGAATTCATTCCAGTTGGTTTGGGTTTGATTGAGTTGATTCCAGTTGGTTTGGGTTTGATCGAGTCCATTCCAGTTGGTTTGGGTTTGATCGAGTTAATTCCAATTGATTTGGGTTTGATTCAGTTGATTCCAGTTGGTTTGGGTTTGATTGAGTTAATTCCAGTTGGTTTGGGTTTGATCGAGTCCATTCCAGTTGGTTTGGGTTTGATCGAGTTCATTCCAATTGGTTTGGGTTTGATTAAGTTTATTCCAGTTGGTTTGGGTTTGTTTGAATTCATTCCAGTTGGTTTGGGTTTGATCGAGTCCATTCCAATCGGTTTGGGTTTGATTGAGTTCATTCTAATTGGTTTGGATTTCTTTGGGTTCATCCCAGGTGGTTTGGGTTTGTACAAAACGTATTTAATATTAAAGGGCGTTGATTCTATGCTTACACCCAACGCGTGCGTTTGTAAAAATCGATTAAAAAAAAAGTGAATAGCAGGAGTGGCACTTGTGTGGTGCAAGGAGGGGATGGGCAGGTTGAGAGGGCATAGCACACGGTCGTTCAATTTCCACGGGGATCTAATCGTCGAAGTTGTAATTACTTGGGGCATAGGAGTGGCTCGGTGGGCGCGAGCGATCGGAACGGTTCGATCTGGCCGCGGGAGGCGCCGGCTAAATGTACTTCTATTTTATCGGGAAGCGATGAAGATATCGGCGCAGATGTGGTGACCCGCCTCGCTCCACGGAAACTCGTATTTATAGCACGCACAAACACGGAATACTCGATGTCGAAAAAAAGGCTCCAAAAGTTTAATTATTTATCTATTATTTATTGTTTTTTTTATTAATAATATATTGTCAGTAAATAATCAATAAATCAATTGAAAAATTAATTTTTAAAAGTAAAAAAAAAATTTGAAGAAGAAATATATTAATTTTTTTTCTTCCTCTTATTATTTATTAATTATTTATTGTAAATGGATAGTTTATTGATTTTAGATTTATTAATAACTTATTATCAATAAATAAATTGGCCTTGTTTGGGTTTCGAATTTGCTTTCTATTATTTTCGTATTTCTTTTCGTCTCTATTTCTTTCTTTTTCGTTTCTCTTTTTTCGTTTTGCACAGAAGTTTTTGGTTTTTTTATTCTTCCTTTTCAATTTTCCTGGTTTCCCCGTGCCCTCCGCCCGGTTGCTCCGGAAAGGACATTCAAGGCGAATTTCTCGGTGTCCCGAATTCACTCTCTCCGTAAGGAGAAAAGAGAGAACGGGAGAGAGAGAGCGAGAGAGAGGTGGGGTGGGGGGGAATATATCGCTGCGAAAGCGGAAAGCATCATCCCTCTCGTCTCGCGGTGGTGCATGCCAAGCCCGACTTTATTTACGAGGCGAGCCCAGGCTCGCCCCTATGAGTCAGGAATCCACCCTGGATGAAGAAAAACATGGAATGTCCCGAGTATAAAAATAAGAGAGAGGAAAGTAGGAAGAAGAGGAAGAAGAAGGGGGGGGGGGGAGGGAAAGGAAAGATAAAAGAGATTCGCAACGTTCACGGTTGTTGTCCCCGTCGTTGATGGGTTCGCATTCGTGAAATGCACTCGCCTGCGATCTTCCCAATGACCTCATTGTCTTTCCACCTCCCTTGTGTCTTTATTTTGCCATTTTTTGCCTAGTTTTACATATATTATTTCATTATTAATAATAATCATCATAAATAATGTATCAACAATAACGTATAATTATTTTTAAAAATATATAAAAATTTATCATTTTATTTATAATAATAATAAATTAACAGTAAGGATATTAATTAAATATTAATTATGTTACGTATTTTAAACGTACGATTTCAATCAAATTTATTACCAATTTACAATAATATATTTATTATTTATTATTTATTATTAGTGTTATTATTATTTTTGTTTATTTGGGTTTGTTCGGATATTAATTAAATATTGATAATGTTATCTAATATAAGTATACGACTTCGATGAAATAATGATGATTAATAATAATAATAAATATGGTAATTTCATTTATTCATAATAATTTATAACTAATTATATTGTAAATTAAAAGTGATAAGTAATGTCATTGAGAAGGAATTTTTAAATAGTCAAGATTTTCGTGCAGTTTTCACTTTTATCAAGAAATATTTCCACAAAGACATTTTTTTCAATTATTATGTTTTTTTTTTTCGTAACAAAAAAGTGTGCACTCGCGAAGATTTTAAGTTGTAATTTTGTTTTTCTTTTTTGTTCAATGCACCGACGAACTTTTTAGTTTCCCGTTTCCTGTTTCATTCATTTTTTTTTTGGCTTTTTTTAATTTGTTTCACTTTTTAATTAGAAAATACTCTTGGCCTCGCGCTTTTATTATATATTTTAGCCGCGCTGGCCCGAGTGCGCCGCGGCATTTTTCTCTTTTATATTAACGGGCTTAAAGGTGGCTCGTGAAGTTTCGCGCGAACGAGCGTAACACACGTCCGCCGCGATTCATTCTTCCGTTTTCTTTTTACCGTTTTTTTTTCTCTATTTTTTTTTATGTTTCGTTGTTATTTTTTTTACTTGTTTTTCTTTTGTTCTTTGTTTTCTCGCGTTAGCCCTCGAAATACATTTCCGGAAGCGTTGTCGCGTGAAATTAACTTTTGCCGGTGGAAAGTTCGCGTCGCCTGGCTATTGGGCCGCCCTCGCTATTAGGATCGCGATGATGACTCGGTGCACTCCCTCTCTCTCTGCGATCTTTTTCTTTTTTTTTTTACAAAATTTGCTATTATAAAAAAAATCAAAAATATTATTTTAAGGGACATTTATTTTGAAAAATTGTATTTCATTTTAAAAATTTTATTTTTTTTTATTTACTTAGTTTAATAATAATTCTTTATAGTCTTTGAAAATTGTTGCATTTTTTTGAAATTATTTTTGAAAAGCTTATTTGTTTGGGTGTGTTTGGGTTCTATTTTATTTTTTAAAGATTTCTTTAATATTCCACATTTTTACTAAATCGATGTTTTTTTTTTTCCGGAAGTGAGCCTCGCCCGATGTCGCTTATTACGACTCGCTACTACGTCATCAATTTCTCTTTTACTCCACTTGAAAAAAAGTTCGAGGGGAATGGGGTGGGGGAAACGGGGTTGGATATGAAAATAAAACATTTGAATGGAAATAAATCTCGTTAAAAGAGAGAGAGAGAGAGAGAGAGAGTCGAATAAAAGAAAGGCCATACGATGACGCGAGGCGGAAGAAAGAAAATGCTCGCGTATTTCTTGATAAGCCAGAAATTATGGCTCTCCTTAATCAGAGCACACGCGCGAGCCTCCCCGCCCCCCCCTCTTCATTCTCCCACGCCCAGTTCTTTATTTTTTAATGCTCTCCGGAAAATACACATCGAAGAAAGGAAGAGGAAGTTGAGGGCGCATTTACGTGGCCGTGGGTGTATCTCGTGAACAAATCAAGAAAGACTGAGAAAAAAAGAGAAAGGGAGAACGAGAGAGAGTCGTAAATAAATAAGCTTTTAATGACCCCAATACCAAATTTGACGGTAAAGCAAAAATATAATTGTTACGAAACAAAAATAAAATTAAAAAATAGAATAAAAAAAATAACGAATTATCAATAAAAGCCAGTAAATAAAACAGTGATAATTGGAAAAATAGACAATACTGATAAAAACAATTTTTAAAAAATAACAAACCTAACGAAAACCAAAAAGAGAAACAATGACAAAAATATTTGTCAAAAACCACTCGAAATAAACAATTCGAAAAATAATATCAAAAATCAACAACAACAAAAAGAAAAATTCCAAGAGTAATACTGACAATACTGATAAAAACAATTTCATAAAAATAACAAACCTAACAATAAACAATGACGAAAATAATTGTCAAAAAACACTCGAAATAAACAATACGAAAAAAAAAAATAAAAAATCAACAACAACAATAAAAAAAATTCCAAGAGCGAGCAATAATAGTCAAACTGAAAAAAATCATTCGAGGTTCGTTCTCGATCCCTCATCGCGAGGGGGACTGCAAACGAGCCGTGAAGAAAAAAAAGAGAAAACCACGAATGACGAAGAGAGCGAAAAAAAAAGAAAAAAAAAAATCTCGTTCCTCGTAAAAGACGTGTGGGACGTAAGATTATTCTTGGGGAATTAATAGAAGGGCTGAGGGTGTAGCATATATCATTTTTTTTTCATCCCTCGAACCCTCGCCCCTCCACCCTTCCACCCTCACTCTCTCTTCGTTTTTATTTCTTGGCCACTTTCTTGATCGTTCTCCCCTCGCGATAGGGCTAACGAACCCACTTAACCCTTTCGAGTCTTGCACCGCCCGATCCGGTCGCGTACCGGGCACAGGGGATAACCAAGAAAAATACGAGGGCCAACCTGAGAGCTTGAAAGAATAATCGATCATTGTTAATGCCCTAGAAACTTGACACACGTGGGTAGCACACCGGAATACACATATACGACTATTATGCAATTCCGATATTATAAATATCCGCCACCTTGCCTCCAACCACTCAGGAACTATTTTCCACACGTGGGAAAATATACGTTCCCACTTGACGATCCATAAAAGAAAAAAAAAAATTCGTAATAATCCATTATTTTGTATTATTGTTCAATTGTCAAAATTTTTAGTAATTTTCTTTTGTCTAACGACACATCGATATTAACGTTAATTTATAATTAAATTATTAAACGACAATAATAATAATAGTAATAATAATAATAATGATAATAATAAAGAGATATATTTATTTATATTTATTCTGATCATTATTTATTTATTAGGGAATAAGTGAATAAATAATTTTCAAAATAAAAAAAAATAACGTATAAAAAAAGAAATATATATCTGTTATTGTCATTATTATTATCGTTGTTTAATAATGTATTTAGTTCACTAATACATTTAAATTATAATGATAATATATTTTTAATGTATTTGAACGAATCAAAGGAATATAATTTTGTAAATATATTTTTTATAGTAATAAGAGAAAATGCATTTGTAAAAAAACAATAATAATGATAATAATAATAATAATAAAGGAAAAGCAACGAGAGTGATAACAATAATTATCGGAACACGAACTGTATACATCCTTAAATTTATAATGAGCATTGTACAACGATTGGCTCCTGTTTCCATCGTAATTTGATAATAATTATTGGAATAATTATCGTGATCTCTATTCTCCATTATTACACGTGCGTAATAAGTTACAAAGGAAGAGGATTCGTTATTTCGATCGAAATTTTCCGATACGATAGCAATTATCACTACCGTCATTATTATCACGTGACGAGCTCGGAAAGTATCTTTCACGTGTAAAATCAGCAGTACGGAAATTCAATTATATCGGTAACTGCATTATGCCTGTTACGCTGCAACGAGGAATGGTATATTCTCATGAAAAAAAAAAAACGTGCGGATTTAACGAGACACGCGCATGCGCCAAATTTGTAATTTAAAACTATGGGAAATATTAATGAAAAAAAAAAGAGGTACAATGTTTAAAAACGGAGCACGTTGCAATTTAATATTTTTCGTGGATTTTACGTTCGTTACGTCACTTCGAAGTACGGTGAAAAAAAAAGATCGAGGGGGTGGGGAAAAATGAAAAAAAAAAAAAAATGGAAGCTTCGCATACGTAATTCGTGGCTGGAGTAACCTCGGAAAAAGCTCGAGTGGATGCGCAGCATCCCTTCAACGTTTTTTTTTTCCTCCCTCGTTTCCTATTTCTTCCCCTTTACCTGGGCTGATGTTTCGCAAGGGTCGTGAGGGGGAGGGTGAGGGCTCGGAAACAAAACGTTATCGGTGTAATTTTTCGTTGAATAACACGATGCCTGATCCGTATGGCTATCCCATGGAATATGTTCCGATCTCATCTCCGCTTCGTGTGTGTATGAATGAACGCGTTTGTGTAAATAGATGGGAAAAGAAGAAGCTTCAGCCTCCACGAAGAATGGAGGGATAAAGCACATCATATTTTTCCATGACTCGTCATATGCCCCGATCTGCGTCTCGCTGTCTATAGGGTGTTCTTTTAGTTTCAGCTTTTCAAACTCGATTCAACGATAAGACGATTAAAAAAAAAAAAACGACAGCAAAAAAATTTAATCGAGGTCAACTTGGCTGTGATCCCGAAAAGAAAACGTTTTTTTGGGCTTGGGTATTTGTTCGGTATTGGGGGTGGTTTCATCCCTTAAAATAGTCAGTTTTTTACATTACCATCCCTTGAAATTTTTGTGGTTTAAAGTAATTCAATTTTACGATAGAAATTTTCTCAAATATTCATCCCTTAAAATAACCATTTCTTAAAATAGTAATTATTTAAATTAATCATCCCTTAAAATAGTGATTCCCTAAAATAATTATTTGTTAAAATAACTATTTCTTAAAATAGTAATTCTCTAAAATAATCATCCCTTGAAATAAATATTTTTTAAAATAGTAATGTCCTAAAATAATCATCCCTTGAAATAAATATTTTATTAAATAGTACTGTCCTAAAATAATCATCACTTGAAATAAATATTTTTTTAAATAGTAATGTCCTAAAATAATCATCCCTTAAAATACCGATTTCTCAAATTCCCTAAAATAATCATCCCCTAAAACCATCATCCCTTGATCCATCCCTTAAATCCCATAATTCATTCATCCCTTAAATCCCTCGAGACGAATAATCCCTTCAAGTACATTTCCTCCAATAAAAAAAAATCCCTACCAACAATTTGCCCTAAAAATCTTGGATTCGCTCGAAACTGAAGGGGGCGCCCTTGAGTCCTGTTTCCCATTATTCCATCATTGGAAACGACACCCTGTATAGCAAAGACCTTTTATCCACGTACGTTTTATCCACGAGGAGGAATTTCACGATGCCTGGGAGGGCAAAAAACGTAAACCCATGGACCTACGATAAGTAGGGTGGCGAAGGATCACCGGGCAAGCAGGAATCCATCTTTTTTTTTCATACGTCATACACGTCCACCCTCGTGATCTTTTCGTCGAATTTTTTTTTTTTTACGTCGAACGTTCGGAGAGTTTTGATTTTTTTTTTCATTTTTTTTTTCATTTTTTTTTTCGTTTTTCTTTTTCATTTTTTTTTTTTTTTTCGTTTCATTCGAGCTCGCTAATTTTCGGCTTTTCTTCGTGGCACCGGATTCGAAGTTTCTCGCCACCTTATTCCGCTCGTATCTCGTCAGACCGCAATCTCCGTCTTGATTAAGGCTAACGTCGTTAATGCCTCGTGGGGCGCGAACGGTTTTCTCCGGCTGCGAGATCTGAGTAAGACCGAGTGATTGAGGGAACTGCGGGGAAGGGGTGGGGAAGGGGGAGGGGAGGGGGGGGGGGGTAGTTTCCGTCTCTCTCCCTCCAGAAATAGAACGCATTATCTATTTATAAATCCGCGAGTCTCCGGGGACGAGACTCTGAGGCTACTGCTGATTCTCGCGCCCACTGTCGCGATTAACGTCGACGACGCGACCACCAGACCCGTCTACGAAATTTCGGTCTTCGGCTCGTTCATCCTCCTTCCCTAATTTACTCGCTTTTGGGGACGAACGAAGTGGAGAGAGAGAGAGAAAGAAGGCTATATATATAGATAATTTGTACATACCAATAATATAATAAATATAAAAAATGAAAATTATCAATTAATTGAAAAAGTATAATAAAATCAAATAAAAATCAAATAAAAAATGAAAATAATTAATTAATTGAAAAAATATAATAAAATCGAATAAAAATCAAATAAAAAATGAATATAATACATTTTTATATAATATTTTATAAATAAATATGTATTTATTTATTTACTTTATAAAATATTATATAAAAATGTATTATATCAATTTTTTTATAGACTATTATTTGATTTTATTACATTTTTTAATTAATTAATTATTTTCATTTTCAATATTTATTATATTATTTATATTTACAAATATATATATATATATATATTTTATATAGAAATATATTTTTTGTTTAATCTGAATAAATATATCCTCGTCCAAAAAAGATATATATATATATATTTTATCCAAAAACGATATTTTTTGAATTCAATATATATTTTTCAAAGCCTATATATTTTTGGGGAGATCACGAGTGCGGGGGCGGGATCAGGGCTGCGGGAACAGTAGGGTTACATGTTGCGTGTTGGAAAAAAGCGACTCGAGTCATTTGTCACCAACAGTGTCCTCGTTGCCGGAGTAAAAGGGAACTGGGCGACGGAGAGAGAGAGAGAGAGAGGAAACGGTGAATAAAGGGAAATTCATTCCTGATTTATTTGCCACATATTCTTCAGAGACCTGTCACTCGTAATTTCGCCCCACATGTCAGCTACCTCCTTTTTTCTCCTCTCTTTTCATTTGTTCGATCCCGTTATTTATTTATGTTCGTACTTTCCCTTCCGACCCGAGATTCGTTACGTCTTCATCGCTGAAGACACTTTCAATGCTGTATTTACAAAACTCCGAACCAAAAAAAAAAAAAGAAAAAAAAATTAACTAAAAATATAAATAAAAAATACATATATTTTCAAAAAAAAAAAAAATAGTGACATTTTAGTAAAACTTATGAATATTACTATAAATATAAATATTCATATACTCACAAAATTCTAATAAAAAATAAATTAAAAAATTATTGCTTCCACCAAATTTTCCCATAAAATTTATGAATTTACGAAAATTATTTTTCGATCGTTCTCCATCATAAATAAATGGCTCGGAGAGTTTAATGGCGATGTTTCAACCACGAGTAAGAAATTAATGATCGTGCCATTCTTTTCAGTCACCGGCTCGTAAATTTCATTGGTCAGGTAATAAAGGGCGGGGGGCAAATGTCAAGAGGGATTCCGGAGGAGGGGCAGGGGGGACGATTGAATTAAATCGTAGGAATATGCTATTGAAGCATGGACATGCTGAGACAAAATATTATAACTTCGAGATTACAGGGACAGGGTTTAGGGGGGGAGCGATGCGGGGGGGCGGGGGGGAGAGCATCGACGGAAAATTACGTAGTTATAGGTAGGAGAAAGTGGCGGCGGGAACCACCAGACTCGAGGAGAAACAGCAAGCACCGACGCGACCAACCAACGCCCCCGCGTTTCCCTCAGCATGGGCCCGATATTGATCCGACGATGTGGCAGTGTACCTTCCTCTCTCTCTCTCTCTATCTCTCGCCCTCCCTCACTCATATTCCCTTTCTATCTCATTTCTTCCCCGTCCTTCCCCTTCCCTCACTCCTCCGCCCTTTTTCTAATTTTACATTCGATCGTCAAAGGTAGCCGCATTTTAGTTTGTTTTTTTTTTAAATTCATTTTTTTACATTTATCTTCCAGTTTTATTTATTTGTTTATTTTGTTTAGCCATCTACTTGTCTGTGTTTTTTTATTCGTGTATTTATGTATTTATCCCACTGGATAATTTTATTTAATAGCTAGATAAATTATTTGATATCTAATAATAATAGAAATAATAATAAGAATAATAATGATAATATTGATAACAATAGCGAGAAAGCTTCACCCGACTATTTTTTTAATACAAAAATAAATAAATCAATTTATTTAGATAAATCAATTTATCTCTATATCAGATTTTGTCTACATTAATTAATCAATTAATTTTTTTTATTAGATAATTTATACTGAATCGACAAAAAAATTCGTGGAGGATCGAAGAACAATACAAAAATTTTTAGTTTTTCAGTAAAAAGGAAAAAAGAAAATGGCTGCACTCCAAAAAAAAAAGGACCACATTTTTACGATACAAAGCACGTGTCAGGTGACCCAGTTATTATCCAGAGTGTGATCACACATATATACCCATATATATATATATATATATATATATAAATACATACATATATATACATGGAAGTCTGATAGAGGCGCATTGGGAAAAATTCCAAATCGCGTGTGGCCGAGTCCCTCTCTTTTCTTCTTACGGACGAAGATGTGCTTCCCCTCCCCCGACGCCCCTCTGCCCTTAATCGTCCCTGCGGCGATGTAGCACGAATATTTCCGCGTGCGAGAGACTCCCCCTCGGAAACTTTGTTAACCGGAAGGGGAACAATTTTACGAGGGGTCTCTTTTAACGGCAACTTCCTCTTTCCTCTCCGAAGCTCCCCCCCCCCCTCCGCCTCGACGGTCCATCCGACGTGCCATGAAATTCCGTCCCACTGCCTAGCTCTTTTTCGCCTTCCTCATTTAATTATTTCGAGTCGTGCGAGACTCGACACGATAAAAAGATCGCGAGATGATCCCCTTCGCGACACGCGTCGCAATTTACCTTTTTTTCCTTCCTTTTCTTTTTTTCGGGGATCCCCTCGTACATCCGTTTAATATCAGCGAGTGTTCCAGCCAAACGAACTTTTTCCTCTTTTTTCTTTTTCTCCACTTTTCATTCGTTCGAAAAACATTCCCGGAATTTTCCAACTCCGATAATTCGAGAATTCGTTTTGGTTTGAATTTTTATAAAAAAAAAAAAAAATAACAAACGATTTTGAAAATATGACTTGGAGTATTTTTTTTGGGAGAATTGAGGTTTTTGGTCATTTTGGTAATTGAAGACCCGAAGAAAAATCAAGTTTAGGAAGTATGATTATTTTTTTAAATTTGCAATCTTCATTCCTATTTTTACGAATTTGAAAGAAAAAAAATTAATTAATTCTTTTATAAATTCAATAAAATCAATTTAAAAAATCCCACGTTTTATTAAATGAATTTGCAATATCTAGATAATTTATTGCAAATTTTTTCACCCAAGCCCAAGAGATTTTACTAAAAAATAAAAAACGAAAAAAAAAACGAACATCGACCCAATTTTTTCGAATCAGAAGATACAAGTGTCGGATCAGAGGTTAATGATTCTATTCAACGTTTTAAATCGAGTCTAGTCTCCCAACTTTACTTTGCTCGCTTCACCCCCCCCCCCGCCCCTCCAACCCTTCTC
>JAPYZJ010005020.1:0-28115 GCA_030522765.1 Ophioninae sp. B BG-2022a
GATTTTTCGATTTTTGGCAGAATTTCAAAGTTGGAGCATCGATTTTTGCCAATTTTTCCATACATACCCCTTTGCCTCTTTTTTTGCCATTTTTCAAGTCGACTTTCCGGGAAAACTATAAGAGATATCGATACGAATCCAACGCCATTATTCAAGTCAGGCAAAAAGCTTTTCCAAACCCACCAAATGAATGTCCATAGTTACTAAGAAGCCCACCCTACGACCCTTTGAAATTTCGTGATTTTTGAGATTCCGAAAAAGTGGCCGGGAAAGTCGAAAAATATGTTTTTCCGTTTTTAAACTCTTGAAAGGGTCGATTTAATCGGAAATTTTCCGCTGATTACGAATATGCCCGAGTTTTTGCCGAAAGTATAAAATTGGACTGGGAAAATGCAAAAAACTTTACTAGAATATTTTTTCGACATTTTTCACTAGAAATGGGGAGTTCAAGGTGTCCGCATGGGACACGGTGTTTCGTCGTGGGACACCCTGTATATTAGCTATGCACAGCTCATCTTCCAAATTGCATTAGATCTCGAATGGCGAGTAAATGTTCGACACAGGCCTCGTTTGATACGTACTGCTCGTGGGAACGGAAATCTCGTCATGGGGTGAAACTTACCGTTCGTCGATCGCGAAAACGTCAATCTTCGAAATATCGGTAGTATCCTCTCTCCTTCTCCTTTGACCTTCCGGATTTTCCGGATTCCCGTATTTTCTCATGAATCGAACGTGCGGGGATTTCCCAAAGCTGTAACACCAGAAGGAGAAAGTATCTATATATTCTCTCTCGTCTCGGCGTAAGTTAGTTGCAGTTACATATACAGGTGTGTATGTGTGCCGAGACTGAAAACCTTGTACGGCTCGTTACTTGCTACTTTTCTGTAATTCTTCGATCGCAAAATCGGTGCACATCGGAATTTATGGATCACGTCTGAGTGCCTCTCGTTTCATACCACACTCGAAATCAATTATTCCGGAATATCTAGGAGAGATGGCGCTTCTTTGAAGACAATCAGTTTCATTCGGTAGCTTTAACAAAGAGCTTCACTTTCATGAAAATTTATTTTTAGACGAGGGTTTATTTTTTAAATGGTAAAGAAAAAAAAATGATTTTTCAGTTGGAAGTTTTTCCCAAACGAAATATAAGGATAAAAATAGAATATTTTATTTTGTTAAAATGAATATGTGAAATAATGCAAATTATACAATAAGATAAAACAAACTCAAACAAACTATATAAAATAATCGCATTTAATTGGACTTATAAAAATGAGACGATAAAAGAAAACTTTAATTTTTTTTCATTTGATATTAAATCGCAATTTTGATCAATCAATTGTTTTATCGGAAGTTTAATGATGATTTATTAAAAAAATTTTAATGACTTACTAATTTCCATTTTCGTAAATCATATGTTTTCATCTGAAGTTGAATTTTTGTAGTTTATTCGATTAAAAAAAAATATTCAATGTCGATAAAAAAATGATCGATCTCCGCATCCCCCGTCGCATACTTGTTACTCGGCAATAAGTCGTTTTTTTCCGTTAGTAAAGAGATTATTTAAATACAGGGGGGAATGGACATTGGGCAGAACGCTCGAGATCGATGTGCGAATCTGTTGTAGAATAGGTCGATAGCGAGAGAGGAGATTTGAATTGTAAAAGCCCGCGGGGTACGAGAACAGGGTATGGGGTTCTGTATAGTCAAGCAATTTCAAACCGGAAATGTCAACGGTAAACAGGATTGCTGTTCCGCAGAAAATTGAACTATAACGAGGATCGGAGGGGGATGGTGGATTTTGATGCTGGGCAAAATCCACGAGAGCAAATATATCTACGAACACTGAAGAATGAGGGAGGAACAGAAGGGGGTGAAAAAGAGGCGCGGATCGTACGTGAGGGAGGGAGAAAGCGAAGTGTAGGGAAAATTCTCTCATTCCTCTTGGAACAATTGAAGGCAGCTCTTATGCGCGTACATGCACAACTAACTTATACATCTACATATATATATATCCATCTAGCTATGCATATATATACACGTATACGTATATAGCCTTGTCGTAACGCGGATTCTTCATTACCGTGAGAGGAGGTTAATATCGTGTCAAGAGGTATTACGAATTTTCGAACGTATTAAGCCTCTGCAAAGCTTTCACGAGAACTACTCTCGTTGAGAAAACGAGAGATTCAAAATTATTGCTTATAGATTTTTAAATGAGACGTTAAAACGAAATTTGAAATTTTAAAAAATCTGAAGTTTAATTTCCATTTAAATAAATGATACGTTTCTATATTAAATTCAATTTTCCTTTTTTTAAATCTGAAATTGGAGGAGCGTTTTTATAAAATTGTTTTTTTTTGTTTGAATTTTAATGACGAGTTATTGAAATTATGATTTTTTAATCTGAAGATTAATATCCATTTGACCAAATTATACGTTTTCATCTAAAGTTTATTTTTTACTTTTTTTTTAAGTTGAAATTCAAGAGGAATTTTTATAAAATTATTTTTTTATATCGAAAGTTTAATAACGATTTGTTAAAATAATTATTTTTAAATCTACAGATTAATTTCTATTGTCCTAAATCATATGTTTTCGTCTGAAGTTTCATTTTTACCACAAGTGTCCATAATTTTCTCCTCTTATTCATAGACTTATTAAATAGCTCTCGTCGATCGGCTATAAAATTAAAAAGCGATTTTTCGAAATATTTTTGGATCGATTATTGAGCACTGTTCTGGCGCTGAATGTACATAAATGTTCGACGCGCATAAAGATTTTGGGGAACGCCTTCGTTATTGTAAGCTCGAGTATAAAGTATAAAGGATAGAGGAACGACAATTTCGTACTAAACTTCCGTTGCAAGGCTCCAATACCCCATCATTGCGCACCCGGTGCGAACCTCATATGCGCTCTTCGATCGGAATATCTATATGCATTTGTCTGCACGGTATACGGGTCGTTCCAATCCAAAATTTATAAACCGTAACTTTTCTATCGGTCCAATCGACTGGTCTTTTCAAAAGGTCATACATGTTAACGGTCGTCAGCTTTTATCGAAAAAACTTTTTTCCTTTTTTTCTCAATTTTAATTGCCCGAATAAATTTCACGAATTAATTAATAAATCCACCTTTACAGTGCTTGGCAAATCAGTGATAGCGAGTGGCCATATTTATTTGAGTTTAGGACCAAAAAAATCGGGCAATTCGTTTGAACTGCACTTTCGCGCATAATACGCGACCCATATACAGGGTGTGGCGTAAATAGTGGTGAACCGTTAAGATTTTAATTTTCTAGATAGTTAGCTGTATTCTAATTTTAACCATTTTTATGAAATTTTTTTTTTCACGAATTTATAATCTTACAAATTTGGCTGTATTTTCAACAATAATCCATAAATAATATTCCAAATAATAAAATGAGTGTGAGTTCAATAAAATACAATTCATAAAAAAACAATTATTTTTCACGAAATATTTTTGTTTTTGGAAACCTATGGATAAAGATGGTTGAAGTAATACGTTAGAATGAACTATCCGGTATGTCGAATCCTTCAACGGTGGACCACTATTTACGCCACACCCTGTATACGAACCGTAAAACTTAACGGGCTTTTACGAAGGTGCGGAGGAATCGAAAGAGAGAAGAAGAGGGAGAGAAAGAGGAAGAGGCCGAAAGAGCGAGAGGGTAACTCTCGTAGCGCGTGAAAACCCCAAAAGCCACCAGCCCCCGTTTCCCCCAAAGATATATAAGGTACGTTGGAGAAAAGCAGGGTGCTGGCTCCCTCTGCACTTGACATACTCTGATAGGAGGCGAGCGTGAGATTCGATTTACCGCCACACGCGGTTCCTGCCACGACCACCAACCTGAGCCAACAGAAATCCCTTCTTCCATCCATATCTGTATACTACCGTAAGAAATTACCGAACTCGCTTCTATCCAGACATTTAACTGTACACATGGCACATACGTATCAGGAGATTCTATCCGAGTCTTCGGCTCAACGAAACGTCAAAAGTGGTCCATTGGGGAACGAGCAAGTTCGGACGAAAAGGAGAGAGCAGTGCAATCGAACGAGGCTGCTTTTTGCATCGTTCGAATTCAATAATTGTTCTTTTTTCAATCTCATTTTTATTCCCATAAAAAAATTATATTTTGTTCATTTAGGCCGTAGATAAATCAAAGCAAATATTTTTTTAATCTGTATTATTTTCGTAATTCCGATAAGTCGACAAAAATTACAAAATAAAAATAAACATTATTCTCGCTGCGATCCAACGATGCATAATTATTTCCTCAATTATACAGTTGTTTAAAGATTTATTGAGATCTCGGGTATCTTTGATTCGAAGAAAACTCTTTTTTGGTATCTCTTTATTATCATAAAAATATTAATTATGAAAATGAAACTTCCTAGATCATATAATATCCCTATGAAGCGACCACAATTCTCAATTCGTCAAAAGCTTAAAAAAATCTCATTTGAAACCCAGAAGAAGATGCCCGAAAGATTAGGTGAAATTAGTGCGACAAGATTACGAAGGGCCGATCAATCGAATATCAGATTCGTCGATAGGATTCGAGGGATAAAAAATGACACGAAGAAAATTTGTTCGAAATTGGGAAGCCTCGGTTAACAGAGGCCATAAAATAATGATAATAATATGGGTGGAAATAGTGATAGTGGGTATATAGGGTAGGATTGGGGTACGTAGCTCACGTGGGAGATACAGGGACAAGGAGAATCTGCATCTCGTTAATATTATCGATCGCTAGTGGGATCACATCATCGAGCAAAGGGAAGGAGCTTCTCGAGTCCTTGAGTGGCTATGAGTAATGAGATGAGACTCCAGAGAGTTTCCGTGAACGTTACTGCTCGATATTGCTGAGAGGAACGGCAGTTACTGGTGAATATCGAGCTTTCGGTCCATCCACCTATAAGGAAACCAAATACTCTCTCTCTCCCTGGTTCGTATCCGTTCACCACGTTTTCCCACTTTCCTCCCGCTGGCTCTTTGTCTTACTTTGTATTCGTGCAGTAACGCGAAAGCACAAACAAAGCAATCCTCACTGGTCGGGAGTTGCAACTTTACTGACGCAGGTCCCCATTGTCATTACGTGGAAAACGGACCTTACGGGATACCGCGAGCTCGATCGTAACGCTCCTCTGACCTGTGAATATACCATAAACCATCGACAGTCGTAATGCAGCGACGAGTTTGTCCCTGTTCTATGGCTCATTGCGATACTGAAATCGTAAACGCTCGATGAGCTGGGTGATCGTCACCGAGGGATTTAACCAAATGGATGAGGGAGAATGGGCGTGGTTTACGATTGGAGATTCAGGATTGGAAAGCCCGGAGGTTAAGGCCTGGACGAGAAAGAGAAAAAATTCGGATTCGTTTTTTTTATCCCCAAAGTAGGGGGTGAAAATGTCGAAACGACCAAATGTAGATTTAATTATTCGAAATTTTATTCCAATTATTGTTTATTCGGCTTTTTACTCCCAGCCTGTTTTCTAAGCGCCAAAAATGGCTAAAAAATCCAGAGGGAATTGCCGTTTTTGATGAACGAAGCTCGGTGCGAGAAGCCCACTTCACGAAGTTTACAACATACCTAGGAAAGTGAGAACAGCGACGTGACGAGTGTGGACTACGAGTCGAACATCCGAATAAGCGTTTGCAAGGATAAGCCCTGGAATAATGCCGGTTTCAGCCGACGATCATTGCTACCGACATTTGTCAACCGAGTTATCCCGGACACACGAGGAGAACTCGACTAGGGCTTGAATTAGAACCGACGTCCGCATCGACTGATGGTATTCGCTTATCCTGACTTGAACCGGCTTTTAAGCCCAAGTTTCGAAACGACCCCGCATGAACGTGACAAAGCTAGCATAAAATTGTTTTTCGCGGTCACATATCCGTCTTCGAGAAAAGACCTTGGTTCATCTTTGCCCAATGAAGGTACATGAAAAACGTCTTTGTTCTTTTCGAAGAGGAATAAGAAAAAGAGACGTTGAAGCCTGGATCGATGAGAAATTCTGCATCAAGATTCAAAATGAACCGAACCAAGCCCAAACAAACGAAGAGAAGTAAAAAACCCAAACAAACTGAAACGAAGAATGCAAGATAAACCCAAACAAGCCCAAACGAAAAATAAGAGTTTTTTTTGGGTTATTTGGTTCATTAATTGATGATCAGTCATCAACGTTTTGAATCTCCCTAAAATCGCAATTTTCATTTTTCTCGACGAATCTTTTTCCACTTCAATCTTTGCAGGTCCGCAGATCCGCGGATTTCAAAACGCGATTGCCTCACGAAATCTGCGAGTGTACAAATATGCGTGTTTTTTTTCTAAATTTCTTTTGTTTTTCGTCAACGAGAATATCGCGTGTGGATTCACGAGGTGTGCACCGAACACGAGAGGTCCTGATTTTGACAGAACCCTGTGCAATGTTGACCCTCCGAAATTTCGTTTTTTTTTTTTTCGTTTTTTTTTTGAGAACGAGCGCACTGATATATACGGGGGAACACTCGATCACTCGGAGGGTCGACAGTGACTAGACGCGACCATGTTTTCATACAAATTCGTTTCGCGTATATAGGTATTTATATTGGAAGGCGGATGGATACACACAAGCAATAGCGTTTATCTGTGTGCATTGTGACGAACGACATTGAAATTGACGAATATCTGTACATGAACTCCATGGGATCAAACAGGTATACGCATTGAATAAAATCAGTTGAAAAAATAAAACGAAAAAAAAAAAAGAAAAAAATATTCTGTGTACAAATGGGAAATGGTCGTTGAATCGGGAGCCGCAAATAAAAATGTCGGATTCAATCATGATGAAAAATTTATGTATAAATATACGCGTAAAAAAATTTAAATATGTATGAATATTCTCGTACACGTGTACGGAACATTTTTTATTGCGGAAAAGCTCACGAGAGATCCAGAGGGATGTTTAGCGATGAAAAATCGTGAGGGTCGAATGGCAAAGCTCTTCGCCCGTTTCCGTTTATACCCATCATCCTTTTCTTTTCCTTTCTTTCGTAAAATTGGACGTGGACACTTTTCTTATTCTTCCTTCAGTGAGGAAAAATGCACGGTACGTGACCATACATTTGCCAATATCAAGGCGACAGGCAGATACCGGGAGAGAAAGAGAGAGATAAAAGGAGGGATACGATGAACAGTACGTATGGCTACCGCGATACACGTAACTGTACGTATTCTTGGTGATAGCCAAGATTCACATGGTTTTCGAAAACAATGAGAATCTACGGCTTTAATCAATTACGCTCGAATCGTATAGGAATCCAAGTTTCACAAAATTTCGAATTTACGTGAATCCAAGTTTCAAAAAATTCGGAATTTTCGTGAATCCGAGTTTCACAAAAGTTGGAATTTACGTGAATCCAAATTTCGATTTATGAGATGGAATCCTTTACCTTTATTCTAAAAATCCCTGACACGTTCCCAAAAGCTGTAAAAACAAAACTGATGGACGATAATGGATGAATGTTGATATCGAACCGGTTCGAAAGACCAGACGAGTAGATTTCGCAAAATCGAAGGTATCGGGGATCCAGGCCGAGGCATCTTTTGGAGCGAGCCCTCGTTTAATCCGAAAATAATACGAGTATAAATAGCGAAAGAAACTCGAGCGATTACGAAATGGTTTATGCGGAAAAGCGAGTTACGCGTTCCCCCATACGGGAGGGGACGAATGGGAGGATCCCTCGTCCCCGTTTCTGGCAACCCTACGTTCCTCTTTTACCGAGTTCAAGACTTGTGCGAGAAAACCGCGAGTCGTTGCCTCCAGGTAGATCCGCCTTTTCGTAAATCGATTTCCGGTAAGTTAGCGCACCGACGCCGTTTCTCATCCGCATCTCCTCTTCGCCTTATTTATTTCGTTTCTTTATGAACCGGGTACCTACAATTCCATCTCTCATCCATCGCTGGGCTTTTTCTTAATCACGCGGGAGAGACAGCTCGCCTGATTCCAGCCCGAGGCTCGTTTTCCCAGCGTCATTTCGAAATCATAAAAACAGGATGAGCGATGGGCTGCCAAAATCACTGCGCTCTTCAGACTACGAAACCCTCAAATTCTTCACGCCGAGTTTACCCGATTCTACTTCCATCCGAGCTTTGAAATACACGCTCCGTTCCAGGCGTCAAAAATGAGACTCCAGATTCAATCAGTCGAGACGCGGGAAAATTACATTTTTACGAATTATAACATTTAATTAAATGTTTATTTTTAATTTTTATTTTTAATTTCATTAAAAATTCAATTAAAATTTTTATTAAGGTTATATTTACGTAAACCTAACTCTAACTGCAGGTATGTTTGGGTTTGTTCGGGTTTGCTATCATTTGGTTGATAACGATACCAAAAAATTCGACGAAGACAAAAATCAAATGACCGATCTCATCGGATCGAAGTATCATCCTTGATCGCAAGTAAGACGAGTTTTCTAGTAACATTGTTTTCTTTTTTTTTACAATCAATTTATTACCTGGCGCGTGAGAATTTCGAGAAAAGATGGCGAGGATCGTGGAAGAAGGTTGATTCACAGGAGCCTCGAGGATTCTACAGGGTTATCGAGATTGTTTGAGGATAAACAATATTCCGGAGGGAAGCACAGATGCGAAAGATAAATATATTCTCTCGTGAATATTTTCTCGGAAGCTCTTTTAACGATATTGAGAGAGAGAGAGAGAGGTGGGGGCGGGGGAGAGAAGCGGAGGTGGAAAAGGTGAAGGAGTGAATGGCCGCTTGAATTGAATCGGAATCGAATCTCTGTCGCTGCTATCTTTCTCGCGCCATATATTTTTTCCCCTTTTACTCATTTGTACCATGTATATGTTTATTGCGAGGACTCGGTTCTTGGCTCATGGTACAGTCGGCCCTTGGAAACCGCGAAAACGACTGGGACGACGAAACGACGGGAACACAACAGGGAATACGCTTTTTTACCTTCGGGACGACAGATATAAAGGAAAAGAAAGGAAATGGGGGGGGGGGGAGGGGAGGGGCTTGACTGGAAGTGTGCGCAGCGAGGAAAAACACCGGGGAATGCTTCCCTCACACGCCCTCTCGAAAGTAAAGCTCGAGGGTACGAGTCGAATACTAAAAATCTGGAACGCAACCACTTCAACGTCCGTCTTCTCCCAACAAACGGGTACACAATCCTTCCAAGTCGAGAATTTTCTTTTTCGAACGCCCTCTCACCACCAGAAATATTTGTCTTAATGTGGATTCTGTGTACACGTGATATTGCAATATTCACGTACGGGAGTAAATAAACTTGCGATACACGTACTTTTCGAAAGTTTACTTTTTCGACTCTCATTCGCATACGAGGATTTTACGATATTCCTTGTGAACCGACATTGGACCATTCGAGATTGTACGAAAATCCAGAATTTTGTGATACTTGGGTTCACGAAAGTGCAGGATTTTGTGAAACTTGGATTTACGAAAATTTCGTGAAACTTGGATTCGCGAAAAGTCTGAATTTTGTAAAGCTTGGATTCATGAAAATTCCGAATGTTGTAAAGCTTGGATTCACGAAAATTCAGCGTTTTGGCGTTCTTTAAAAATCATGATCCCCTGATATGGTAAAATCGGAACTTGAATTTTGCATAGGAATTCAATCATTTTTTAATTCAAAACCATCGCGATGGGGCAATGAAAAAAAAAAAATCATCCATCAAGATGTTTCAGCAAAATCTTGGAGATCCCCTATTGTAAATTAGATCGTTAAACGTACTTAATAAAGTCAAACAACTACATATGGCATATACAACCATTACAATATTCCAAAAAAATTTCTAAAAAATATGAAAATTTGAATAAACGTAATTTCGACGCCGCGATTAAGTACCGCCGTTCTGCCTCGACTACTTTCTCCCCTTACCTCCGAATCGAGACGCAAAAAAAAAACAAATTAAGGGGAATACGAAATATCGTGGAAGTGGAAGGGCGAGAGGTCGTCCCTCTTGGTAGGGACATAGAGAGCACCCTCGAAACCGACGTGTATAACCCCGTTGGTGCAACGTGCACCTCCCGCATCGTTAGACGTGACCGGTCTCGGTGTGAGTTGGACGGGGTTCTCCGCGGTAATGAGAGAGCACGACTCGAGAGGACGTGCTTCTACTTCCGCCTGATGATTTCATAATTTCACCAGGTAAAGTGTGTACGAAAAGACCGAGAGAACGAGGCGGGAGGGGGGGGGGAGAGAACGATGTAATTTGTTTAATTCAGTGGAACGAATCGGGAGAAATTCAAACCATTAGTACGAGCACAAATAAAATAATTCAATTAATCGTACTCCTCGTTTCAATGAAAATAATGGATTTCGATAAAAACCTGCGGAAAGTTAATTTCATTGAAAATAATGAGGATTTACGAGACCCCAAAAGTTTTTTACTCATTGCTACACAACTGACAGATCTCGATCAATTTTGAAGATTTTTTTTACGAGAGTATTAAAAACTCGTGATCAGGACTTTGGTCGTAATAAATACTCTTTCCGAGTCAAAGCGTTATCTCTTTGTCAAAAATAACTGATAAACGATAAAATTTTTATCAATTCAAAAAAAGAATTTTTTACACCAAAACAGGTTTTTAAAAAAAAACATTATTTGTGTTTATTAAATAATTCGACTCAAGTTTGACCGTTGGTTAAAAGCCTAGGTTGCGATTGAAGAAAGACGTTACCGGATATGACAAGCTTTTTTTCAACGCTTCTTTGCGCAATTAACCAAAGATGGCGCGGAAAGATGATTTTTTGATAAACGAGCTTGAGAATCTACAATCCGTTCGAAACCCAAATGACGTGTACGGAGGATCGTACGGGGTTGTTTGTATACATGTATTTAACCGTTTTGCCTCCTCAGGGAGAGCATGCTCCGGGAACCACTAGAAACCGTAAGCTTCATGGGCCGGGGTTAGTTTATTCGAGAGTCTCCGTCGTCGTACGAGGTCGTTTGCGATGATAGGAGGGCGGACGTACATTGAAAGCCCTAGCAGTTTGCGCGCCCTCTTCAAACCCCTCCTTTCAACTCCCTTCCCCCACCTCCCTGTCCTTCTCTCTTTTTCGTAGAAATTTTGCTGGAATTTCACGACGAAAAGAGCCGGAAGAGTACGATGTTGTTTATCCCTCGCTCTTTGTGTACCGCCTCTCTCTCTCTCTCTCTCTCTCTCTCTCTCTCTCTCTCTCTCTTACTTTCTCAGTCTCTCAATCTTGTATCGCTCGCGAATTTTGTCTCGGTGAAACTTTTGTTTCAGGGAACAATGAAAGTTTCGGTCTTGTCCCAGCGGATTCATACGAGTACAGGAGGAAGGAAAACGAAAAGTGAGGGCGCGAGATGCGTTAAGTAAATTTTGAACAAACGGTAAATTTGTGTAGAATTCCCTAGGCGGGTGCACGTGTTGCTTGTTTGGGTTTGTTTTGCTTTGCGGGGAGGAATAACGAGAAATCTCAAATCTCTCTGAATTTTCATTGATCACTCATGAAGCTTAATTCGATCAGTAGAATTAAGGACCTCTTTGAAAAAAATAGTTCGAATTTCCGGTAATTTCGTGGATACGAGAGCAGGTACATCGATCTTCACACGTATAAATATATTTAAAAGTTATCCGAGCTTCCTCACCATTTGCACTATTGGTCTTTTTTATTTGGGTCGAACGTACCGAAGCTCGGAAAGACGATCCATCGGGTTTACGGTTCTGGCGGGCTCTCTTTTTACCTTACGTACCGGATCGCTCAAACGCCATCGTTTATTGCACCGGATATATGCTTCTCTTTCTTTTTATTTTCTGTTTTTTTTTTTTTTTTTTTAATACCCTTGTGCATCGAGAATGATCCTCGGACGAATTCTCCGAGAATTCTCGGTTTTTATTCCTTTTTATTCGCGATACACGTTAACCCAGAAAAAACATTTGCCCTCCCGTTTCCAAGAGCTATTTCTTTCGAGGAATCCACGATCATTTGGTTTTATAGCGTTTTCAGCATTGCTCCGAAACGACGGAACGAAGACCCCCCGCCCCTGCTGAACGTGTCGCCAGCGCGAGGAACATCAATTCGGATCATGGATTTTCTAGACCGATTTCCGTTTTTGTTTTCGAAACCCGTTTGTTCTTTTTGTCGTACGACTAGTAGGTATTAATTAGGGGAACAATACAAGCCGTCATTGTGTGACGATTTCATCGGGTGATCAGCTATTTAGAAAAGAGGAACTCGGCAGTGCACGCTGATGCAGTCGGAGCCATCAACCGACCCGAGCTTCAAGGATAAACCAGACGCCAGCTAACGTGCATAGCAGAAAGTAGATTACTAGGATTAGGAAAAAGTGGGGTACTGTGTGTTGCGAAGGGTAGCATGAGATAATTTCGTACGACAAAACATCATTGTTTGGGTTTGTTTGGGTTTGTTTGTTTCTGGGCTTCCGGAGGATATTTTATCGTGCGATCATGTGGCATAGAACCGTTGCGAAGAGTTATATTTGTAGGATTGCAAAATACACAGCCATATTTGCAGATAGGCGGTGGATGAGTAAATATAGCGTTTCTATTGGACACTGGACCAAGTTGAATTTCGCCAGGTCCGAATACATTGAAGGAACGACTTGTTGATAATTACGAGGCATTATCTATTTACAGAGCGAGGAAAAGATCTTTCGAAAATCAATGAAACGTACAAACTAACCTGAATTTCTTCGACGGTCCAAGATTTTAATTAGCACGGGCTTCTCGCAGTTCCGAGCCGGGTCTCTTCTCCGAGTTGAGCCGGAACGAATACTATCCGAGGATCGCCATCTCATGAAA
The DNA here is from genome assembly GCA_030522765.1 of Ophioninae sp. B BG-2022a. Lineage (NCBI taxonomy): Eukaryota > Metazoa > Arthropoda > Insecta > Hymenoptera > Ichneumonidae > Ophioninae sp. B BG-2022a. The sequence continues at coordinate 12,852 of JAPYZJ010005020.1, forward strand.
TTTCATCGAGCTTTTTTCGCCTCCTCGATTGGGCAAAACAAACTAACCGTAGATAAGTTTCTCTCGATCGATAACGAATTACCGACCGTCGGTAAAACCACGGATTACCGACTGTCGGTAAAAGCGATTTCTAATTTTGAGGAACCTTCGATCGTTTTAGAACTCAGCATTCGGTAATAGTGCACTCATCGTAGCGAGTCCTAGTGACGCCTGGTGACTGGCTGATAAACGAGGATGGTCCGATCGGATAATCCACGACGAATTTATTATTCACAGGGGAATCGAAGGTAAGGAGATTCGATGGGGTAGCGGGTTTCGAATGCGCGAGTCCCGACAGTGGGAGTGGACGACGCAGGGAGGGGAAAGAAGAATACGGAACGCCAGGGTTCGCTGGTATCGCGGTGGGGGTGACCGGGATGGCGCTCCATCTACAAATAACGGGAAAGCTCCTAGGCGCCAGTGCTTCGCCGCTACGGGCGGGGGTTCGCGAAAGATGGTATCGCTCATGAACCACCGTACTCTTCTATCGAAACGCGAGACTTTTACGAACCACCCTAAGCAATAATAGTGAATCAACCGAGATTTAGAAACAATCCATTTTTACACAAATAAAAAAACGATAAATTACCTACGGTTCGCTCGGACGCTAAAGTGATTTTCGTATTTTCGAAATATTTTGCACTTTGACTCTTCGATACAAATTCTTACCGCAGAAAAATGGCAAATGCGTTTACTGGACGAAACGGTGAATCCGACTGTTCTCGTGTTTCACATTTCCAAGACAGCACTGTTATCGTACATTCGGCGTAGGACCTTGTGCTCTCTCCCTCCAACCCTCCCCCTCCTCCTGCTCCCTCAATTTTTCTCTCTCTTTTTCTATTTTTCTCGCTCTTCCATCGACACGCTTTTTGTGGCTCAGCTTTTACCAAAACACACTGGGCCGGCTTGTCTCACGGGGGGTGCCGGGAAGCGAAGCGATAGAGAACGAAGTGCGTGTTTCTCGTCTACGATCGTTCGTGCCAGTGTGTTCGTAAGCCTAAGTTTATACGTGTGCGCGATAGTTCGAGAGACGACCACCGCATCAAATAACACCGGGTAAAATACATCGCGTGCCACGACCCGTGCGTTAGCCCAACTTTTCGACGTCTGTCGAACACCCGCGCAACGATGGCTGAATAATTAACCCGCTATGGCTGGCTGAGAAGAAAACACGGTGAAAGGAGTATTGGATAGGGGAGGGGAGGGGGAAGCACAATCGCGGGATATGACATCGAGGAAAGAACCCACCGGAAGGAGGGCAAAATGGGGAAATTGATGATGCGAGGGAAAACAGTGAAATTCGGCATTCGGAAACGGAAGTGAAAAGAAAGGCGGGGGGGGAGTAGTGAAAAGAGCGAGGGTTTTTTTTTGTTCGAGAGAAGATAGGGAAGGAAAAAAGATGGGAGATTGATTCTAGATGTGCGTGACAATCATTGAAAATTTGGACGATTGTCCACTTTACGTGTCGAATCTTCGTACGGATTTGTATAATAAAAACACAAAAATTAACGAACCCAAACGAACCCAAACAAAAACGAATGTTTACCGGAAGCGTACGTTTACACGCGTTTCGACAGATATACGTATACGCGAATACGAAATAGCGCGTAGCACACTTTTTTACATAATCGTTTGTAATACCGAAAATCTTACCGCGGATCGACGAGTCCGGATAATCGACGGGGCGGAAACTTGGAACGAGTTTTTCTCATCTCCATCGTCGGTCGAACAAAGTGTCGGGACAAAAGTGTAACGCCGAAACATTCTCGAACGGGACATAACACGATCGAGGTTTCTTCTCGTTGACTCGAGGTTAAAAAGCTCGAGGGTGAAAAAAAGACGCACGACGAAAAGCGAGATCGCGCACGCAGCGCGCGCACGCGTTTCCCAGCCGAGTTCACACGGCTACAAAAAAAACCGTTTTTTCTTCTGCTTCCTTTCACTCTCGTAAGGAAGCGTTGCGAACGAAACGACAGAGAAAAAGAGAGAGAGAGAGGAACGAAGTTGGGACATCTATTTATAATATATAAAACGGTGAATCAACCCAGTGAGCGAGCAGTGCGCCGGGCGATCTCGGAGGGTGCAGAGGCTCTCCATCGTCGATTACGTCGCGTCCCGTTTTTCTCTCCTAACCCTTCCTTCTCTCGTAACATTTGTATGCGTAGTTTTTTGAAACATATTTGTACCAAGTGTCCCTAGTAACGGGAGATTCTCCATCGTGATCGTAACGTGCGTGCGGTAAACAAAAATCGACAATGTTTCAAACTGTGTGTGAGTACACGTTGATACGGTGATCGAATTACACGCGAGTGCGTGAAGAACGCGCGTGCTGACGCCTTTCCGCCACTTTTCGATCCGTTGACGCGCAATATTACAAACCGAGGCTTCGCGCCCCACCCCTTCTTTATTATCCCACATTTTATTTCACTTCGAAACGGTAAGTAACAACCGCGAGTGCATTTTTTTTCCGAAATTTCCTTTCGCGTTCGAGCGCACGGGCGGCCATTTTGAAGCGCAGCGGTGGGGCTTTTGAATTCGCTTTTTCCGCGATACGACGAATTTAGGAAGTACGCGAGTGCGAAATTCTTGTCCCGGGGGATGGGGTTTTGCCCCACCCTCCATCGGCAGCTCCCCCCTCAATCCGCGAACCCAAACAAACCCAAACAAACGATCGTTGGATTCCTCGCGAATACTATGAGGATATCAATAATTGAGAAACATTATTCCGTATCGAAAGTTTTCCACAAACGTGTTTAATCGTCCTTCTAGTCTCCGACGCATCCTCCGACGTCATCGTAGCACCCTCGCGCCTCCGCCCACACAATACACCCTCTCGGTCACTCGGTCAATAGAATAATCCTTCTTTTTTCTTTTTTCACCTTCATCCGCTTCCGATTCGCATCTCTCGGCGGGGGAGATGTTTTTTTTTGCGGGTAGCCGAGAACCGCGATCCAATTTTCGTTTGACGTGGCTATGGCTTTTCTCATCCGACTGTTTTTTTTTCTTTTTTTTTTTGTAGTTGCAATTTTGCGGGATTGAGGTACGCCGCGAACCGAAGAATCGCATATTGCTACGAATAATGAGGCGTGGAACCGCCCGGACCACGTGATAAAGCGTGCATACACGGGAACGCATGTACGCGCGCATCTTTCGCGAAGGGACGAACGAGTCCTCGACATCGTCAGGAGGATGCGGTAAGTTTCCAAAAGACATTTTTTACCCTTCGTCATTTTCGAATTTTGCGGTCTTTAGATTTCGGTTGGTTTTTGTGGTTTATGAAATATGGGGTTTGAGGTTGCGTCGTTGGTACAGTTTTTTTTAAATTTCTTATTTTCTAGGATTATAGGTCGCTGGCGAACCCTAATGAATGTTTGGGTTTGTTCGATTCGTTGATTTTTCGAATTTCCGCTTTTTAGGATTAAACGTGGGATCGAAGGTTGCAACCTTGCAACGAAATATTTGATCAGTTTCTTGTTTTCATTGTTATCGAAAATTGGATTTTCGTACAGTTGTATTCATTGGGGTTGATGACAAAAAAATAGTTTGGTTGCTTTTGCACGACGCGAGCTTCAACACCGGTGCCTTTTTAATTCACTTTTGTTCCGCGATACGACGAATTTAGGAACTATTAATTAATTAATTGAAAGTTATTAATCAATTAACTAGTATTTAATTAGTGCAGTCCGCTACTAGAATATTTATCTCGATCTATAAGATCTAAATTGATACTATCTATCGTACTAATTGATCGTTGATAAATAATTAATAATTCATAAGTGAATTAATCATTAATTAATCGATTACGAAATTGATTATTTAAGTGATTTCTTAATTCGTTAATTGATATACTTTAATAATTCAGTTTAGATTACCACTGGAATTATTAATTAAGTATCCATCTTAATTAATGAATTCAGTATCGATTAATCACTGAATATCTAGGATCACTATTTATCGTATCAATGATGTAATAGTCAATTGATTAATTAATGAATGTGTATTGATTGATTAATCGGAGAACAAACATTGTTTTCGTTGCGATCCAAAAATGCCTTCTAAAATCGATTTTAAATGAGCAAAAATTAATTTTCGATGAAGCGAAAATAAAAAGTGAAGAATTTGAGTTTGTTCGGGTTGAAAAGACGAAGCGTATCAAAGGAGAGAAATAAATTGATACGAATAAAAAATTGATCGAATTTGTGAGGAGAAATGCGTGGGGAGAATCACGCAATCTTGGTCCACATTCACAGGTGCATTCTCGCTTCGGATATACCTTAATCCCGCGGCGTATACGTTCAACGTGACACGTACGAAGAGTAACCTCGTTCGTTGGACGTCTCGCGTAGTATACGAGTCTCTCTCGTACATTATAGATACGTGTACTTCACTCTCGAAACTAGGTTTATCTCGATAATGAAGGAGGCAGCTGTTTCGCTTGCATCCTCAATATCATCCCTATCGACTTTACAACAACGAACAATGCCCAGCCTTCGTCCCGAGTACCGAGTCCTCGATCTTTCTTTTCATTTTCTCACTTGCGAATTATTGCTGTTCTCATTGAAGGCTAGACACTCTTTCGACAGATAACGACACCTCGAGCTTTTATATTTCTATTCATTGTTGCTTGTACGATCTTTCATGATAGTGAGGTTATCATTGAAACATCCGTTAATTGGAGATCGACCTACCTTTTCATGGTCGGAGACAATTTTTTATTTTGGGAAACGAAAATGCAGTGAGGCTTGGAAAATTCGTTTTTTATATCTGTACAAAATGAATTTTTTGTATTTTCAATTTTAGTTTTTTCAAAAAATACAAAATGGCTGATCAGTGGCCGGGAATATTGTCGAAAAATATTGATTTTCTCAAATTTGACATCGTTTTGAAAAATAATCGCATTTTTGAAAATAATGTTATATTGATCAGTTTATAAAGTCCAATTTTGTAGGTTTTTCTGTCGATAATTGTGGACGACTGTGATAATCGTCGATAATTATCTAATACAGATTTGTCGAGAAAATTTTGCCAAAAATTTAATTTACAGCCTAATTTTCCAAAGAACCCAAACAAACCCAAACAAAATGCTATTTTCGGGTAACAGTGAGAATGAGAAGAAGAAAAAAAAGAAAGAATTAGTTGCATTCGCACGATGCAAATTTGAATCCCAAAACTGTCGAATAAGAATCCGACCCGAATCCAACTTTTGGGAATCAAAAAAATGACTCGTTCCCGAAATAAAAGTTTCCTTCGGTGATCACTCGATGAAAAAGAATTTCGCTTAGCTCTTTTTCTTAATTAGCTGAAATTGATTGGTAAATCGTGGGAGCGCAAGTTCTGAGGTGGAACTTTCTCGCAGACGCGATCTATCATTCGCGACGAGGGACTCGAGAGGTCGCGTGAGCTATTCCGACCGGAGGTATGTTTCGCGAGTGCGAAAAGCTCCGAGCATCGGGAAAGTGTAAAAATAAACCCATACACTTTTCTACCAAGCCGGTATACAGAGGTAAAACTCTGCTACTGAGCTTTGTAACTGCAAGGACTAATCCTAATCCAAGTCGCGAGCGTGACTATCCCCGAGAACGAACGACTCGTATTCACCGACCCGTGTTCCATTCTCTTCGTTCTCCATTCGGAGAAATTTCATTCGTAAAAGTGACCTTCACCAAACGAGCTTCGTCCCAGGATTTTACTTGATTGTTGAGATAACGATATCTCCAAACAAACAAAAAAACATTCGCCTCGATTTTCAGAAAAAAAAAATAGAAAATTTATTTTGTCAATGAAAAATTAAAAATAAATTAGAATAATAATAAAATTATTAAATTCAATAATGATAATAATGGAATGATAAAGATAAATAATAACACGAAATAAATAACGATCAATGAATAAGAACAAATAAATTATCTCTTTTCTCTTTCATTGAGTTCTGTCCTTTGATTTAAAAAATTGTGTGTTTTCAATAGATTTTCCTTGAAATAATTAAGTACTAAAGTTGATGTAAAAAAAATAGTGGAGGATTAAAATGACTATAAAAAATGAATCAAGTAAAAGAATTGAGTTAATTAATTAAGATCTGAGCTAAACTCGACATTCCAAAATGATAACTGGATCGGATCGAAGAACGTCTTATTTCCAAAAATTCTCAAAATTCGCGATGATAAAACCTAGACGAGCCGGAAATCGTAGAGTAACATTTCGCGCGTTGACCCATCGCTACCAATTGAATTGGACGATCTGGAAGTCCATCTTTTAGACCCCCCCGTTCGTCCCAGAGAATGAAAACCGGCCAGGGGAATGTTTATCAACTCAAGCCGGATCGTTTTCATCGTCGGCTTGGACGGTTACGGCTCTCCGTGCGTTCCCTCGCGTGGATCATTTTTTCTGCCAAGACGAAAGGAAAAAAAAAAAAATGAGAAAGAAAAAAAGGGCGAGTTACGTTGTAGGGAAAAAAAAATGGGGTTAAACCGATCGGGCCATCTCGCTCTATTGTTCTTTTAATAAACGCTCGAGGGGGCAAGGGAGAGGCGAGGTTATAGAAATCCCGTTGGCTGTTGGTTGTCTCTGTTGATGTTGGTAACACGCGCGGACGTAACTAAAAATCTAGCCCATAAAAGGCTGGCACACACGACTCGAGAGTTCCGTAGAAAAGAGTCACGTGACTCGAGCAGGCGGATCGTTGTTTCGCGCCCTTTTCGCACGAAGCGAAGAATCTTTGAAAGACAGGGGTATTGTTATAACGGTGAGGTGAGATAGCTATATAGATGTTTGGAGCTCGTGGCGATATCGAGGCCTGGCGATCCCGGTGTATTCACCTGGAGGCGCGATCGTCGAACCGTACATAATCGAGTACTCTTCGGATTTACCAGTCCGGCGAATAACCACCCTCCTATAAGTATACCTCCACATAGAAAAACGTATTTTATATATACTCGTCGATAGGAGTGTGCGTCGATGGGGGAGGCTAGATAGATCGCTACGATGAGGGATAACGATCGCATCAGGAGTGTGTCCTACGATCGACACGAGTATTTCTCTTTGTTAAGGCGATCCGGAAAACAAAAAGGGCTATTTTTAACTTTCGGGAACCACGTGGCGAGATAAAGTCAAAAGCCGTTTTAAAGTGAATCGAAACCACCCAAACAGACCCAAACACACGTATGGACAAACCCAAACAAGCCCGAACACACGTATGAACAAACCCAAACAAACCCAAACCCGGAAATCAAAACGTAGTATTTTTAACTTTCGGGACCTCGTGGCGACGAAACTCAAAAGTTTTTATAAAGTCAATCGTATCAATGGAAAAACGTGATGAAAGATTGGAATCGCGTAGACCAAAAGTATTTGCATTTTGCCATTCGTATGGGTGATTATTTTCGACGACCTTAACCTCTCGATTGTGAGAAAAAAATACCAACGGTAAAAGTGCCTTTGCATTGGACTACCAGGAACGTTTCGATAAAATCATGTTTTTCCGACATTTCACGAATCCTGGATTTCTAGTCCATATCTGAAATAATCATTTTTTTATACTCAAATTCGAGAGAAAATCTCATTTTCACTACTAAGGGCGTTAATCGCATAAAAAATTATTAATAATTGAAAAAAGTGAATTTTTTAATTTCCGTCTCGAGATCCTAATCGCTCAGCTTCTAAATCAGCCGAAGAAAATATAGCCGGGAAGGAAAAGTGCCTCTCGTGAATTTCGAATATTTCCGTTTTTTCTCCTGACGACGATCGGGGGTTGTATTAGTGAAAAAAAAAGTGTTCAAGACGGAGCAACAGGTTGACGGACCGTGCGATAAGGCGACCATTAAATTTGATTTTCCTTAACTCCATTCACTTGTTATAATTACGCGATAAAAGTGGCGGTGCGTTTTTGAGCTCGTCTATTTTTGGGCGTTGCTTTTTATTGCGTGCAGCACGCTTCGAAACTTCCCCTCCTCGTCCCCCTTTTCGCCCTTTTTTTTTACTCTTTTGTCCCTCTTTTTTTTGTTTCCCATCATAAATAGTCGAGTGAAAAATGTACGATGGGAAACAATTGGTACAACAAAACGCCGTGGAGTCAAAAGAGGGAGGGGGGTAGAAAAGACTTCTCGCGCGGTGTTGGAGCGTGTTTTCGCGCTCTGGGTCTCGCGACCAGTATTTAGAATCACTAAATATAGCGAACGGAAACCCAGCCACGAACGTGAGCGGGATTGCTCGTCGCTGTGACTGCACGACCAACGCTAACAGACCACGGAACATCATCGACCCCAAAAAAGTTTCCGAGGTGGTCTATCTTTTCTATCTCGATCTCTCTCTCTCTCTCCTCGCTCCCGCTACGTCCGTTCGTCTGTCGTTAAAAACTTCATTTTCGACTTGTTACGTTTTCTCGTGGCGTATAAATTGCAATGGGTTCTTTGCAAAAAAAGTCGGTTTGACGATTTCTTTGATTTTGATTAATCGATGCACCAATTAATCCAATGTGCCGTTGGTCCACTAATTAAATCGCGAATTCATCAACAAATCCGTTGATTAATTGATTATCGTACCAATTTACCCATTACTCCATCAATCAATTAATTAATTAAATAATTAATTAATAGATCAATACAATTATATATCAGTATGATATATTAATTAATTAATTAATTAATTAATATAATATTAAATATAGTATTAATAGAACAATACATTGATGAATGGATTAATTAGTTAATTATTTAATAAATAAATTTCTTAATTTCTTAATTCGGCATTCAGCCCAATGATTCACCCCATTAATTCGTTCATTAACCTATCGATTAATGTATCAATGCCTCGATTAGGGTTCTATTTATCGAAAACGAGATGCACATGCCAAATTACGCACGGGACAATTTCCAAGAAACGCCTCCTACATACGAGAGAAATTCTGGGAGCAGACAAATCCGGCTTAACAATCTTGAGATATTTTCCGCAGCTTGAAACATTCGTAACATCGTTTACTCGGAATTTGTGTGACACGTGAAAATTGGATGAAATTAGAACCCTTGGAAAATCTGTACCGCTTGATGAGCCGACCCGCCGAATTACCACCGATCGATGAAAAAAAATTGTTTCTTCTCTTCCTCCGTCCGCGGTGCAACTATTCTCAGAGGAATTGGAGTCCTCCTGCACGTGCTGCAAAAATGTTCCTCGGGACGTACACTATATCCCCCCTCCCTCCCTTTCTGAACGAAAAATTCGGTATTATTTATTCGAAAATGGAGATACAGTGCAACCTTAATATAACGAACCTCAATATAACGACTTCCTCGATTTAACAAATTCTTCGTAATCCCCTTGAATTCGTAATCCCCTTGAACAAATTGTTAAATCGAGGTTGCACTGTATTATTATTCCCTTCCCCACTGTATACATTTTTGGAAGGGGATGAAAAGAAAAGAAAACGGAAGCCGACGAAAATCGAAGACGATGGAAATATTATTTTTTAATTTTTAGTTTAAGTTGGTACTTATCGGTACAGTTTTTTTTTTCAAAACGTTTTTTGTATTTTTAAAAATCATTTTATTTTTCAATTGTTTCGCAGGAAGTAGGTAATTTCGCGATTGATTTTTTTCTACCTGGTAATTTGCTCATCAAAGCTTATAGTTATTAGTAAACATTGTTTTCTGAACGAAAATGATCATTAATACGTTGATTATTGAATAAATGATAAAATAAGCATTTTTGTTTTATTTCACGATTCGTGGTTCTTTTTTATACTTGAAAAGAAACAAGGTGAGCCTAACACGGGTCATAGGTACCTTGGGGTCGAATCGAGAGAGTGGTCCTTTTTTGAGGTGGGTTAAAAAGCGTACGAGAGGATATGACGTATGATTAATTTTGTGCCCGGCAGCAGCTGTGGAACGAAGCTTGTGAGGATAATCTTGCCGTAGCATGCCAAGGAGGTGGACGATCAGGAGGAGACGCGTCGCTCTGATCCCGGGTCGATCGCTCTATCGACCGTGGCGATTAACAGTCGTTGGAAGGAGTGAGGGGGGGCGTTGTCACTGGGCCGCTGGAAAAACGATAAATACGTCGAGGAGACGAGCAAAGGCGCGTGAAAGGAGAACCGAGCAAATTGACACGAGCGACCGATGAACACGGGGAATAACGATGGTGAGAGTTCGGGTCCCGGTGTTGCGGTCGGTAACGGGGCCCGCGTCGCTGACTACGCGGACCAGAACCGACCCACCGCCACCGCCGCCGCCGCCCCCCCCACTACCGATCTCAAATATCCCCAAAACGCCGATCAACCGCCGACGAACGAGACACCGACCAACGATCCCGGCACACCCGGGACGAACGCTCTCCAACCTGCCGAATCGAAAGCCGCCGCGGCCGCCGCCGCCGCGGAGAAGAAACGCCCCGCCAGGAGAGGCAAACCTCCACCCGATCGACCCGTCAGAGCCCTCTTTTGTTTGGACCTCAAAAATCCTTTGAGAAAACTCTGCATCAACGTCGTCGAGTGGAAGTATCCTTTTTATCAATATTTCTCTTTCACCTTCCGGTTCTAATACCTGGCTCATTGGTTGTCCGAGGCAATGCGACAAAATCCCATTTGTACTTTCATATAAACCCAAACAAAAGGGAGTTCGTTTGGGTTTGGGTCAACGTCGTCTTTTGATTTTTCAAGTAAAATGTTGGCATTTTCGTTTCGATGCGCTTCATTTTCCTGAACGCAGCTTCGTGTCGCAGACCCTTCGAATGGGTGATCCTGTCGACGATATTCGCGAATTGCGTAGCCCTGGCGGTTTACACGCCCTATCCCTGCAGCGATTCGAATCAGACCAATCTTTATCTGGTAAGTTTGCATTTTTTATCAACTATTTTTTCCAACCTCGAAAATTTCGTAATCGCTGATCACGTATGGAATGAGTTCTCGTTCGTTTTATCTCTCACTTAGGAAAAAATAGAATACGTTTTTCTCGTTGTTTTTACACTGGAGTGCGTCATGAAGATAATCGCGTACGGTTTCGTGGCCCATCCCGGGGCTTATCTTCGAAACGGATGGAACATGTTGGATTTTACGATCGTTGTCATAGGGTTCGTACCATTTTTTAGGACGTTCAAGATTCGAGATTTCGCTGTCCGAAAAATAGCTAATGGATGATAGAATTGATAAATTAAAGTTGACGATTTAAAAAAAATGTTTTTTTCTTCGATGTAGGATGGTCAGTACGATATTGACGATACTGATGAAGGAGGGTTTCGACGTGAAAGCTTTGAGAGCTTTCAGGGTGTTGCGACCTTTGCGTCTCGTATCGGGTGTACCAAGTGAGTTTAAACAACTAATAACGATTTACTCTCAACATATCTATCAATAAAAAATACATTGATTTATCAATTTTCAGTTTCAAGCGAAACCAAGGGGGCCCTATTTTGTTTCGACTAGTATAGTATAATAGAAAACGAGAATTTTTTGAAATCAAATTTTAGCGTTAACGAACGAAACCTTTCGAGCTTTTTTTTAGCTGAAATCCAGTTCCCGAAGTAAATCATTTTTAACGCTTAGGAGTGATAGCTTTGATAGACGGTATTGTCCCATCGTGGTTCGCAACCTATTTTTTAATAATTTCCATTTTTGAAAATCAGCCCTCTCCAGTGCAATTAGAAACCATCAAAACCGGATGCATTCTCAATGCAATTTCGAGTTTGGATAATGGGGTCAAAGATTCGATAATTCCGAGTTCTCGAATTTTCGACCCCATTATCCAAACTCGCGAAACTATTAATTCGTGTTTTTTCGCGATTCGCAGGTCTTCAAGTCGTTTTGAATTCCATCCTCCGAGCTATGGTCCCGTTGCTTCATATAGCTCTTCTCGTACTTTTCGTCATCATAATTTACGCTATAATCGGTCTCGAACTATTCTCCGGAAAGTTGCACAAAACTTGCCGCAGCAATCTCACGGGTTAGTTGTTTTATTCATTAAGCAAGATTAATTAATTAATTAAAGAATAATTTTTCCTCGTAATTATTCATAGTTGCAAGGTTCCCTGGAAGTTCGCTGTCGTATATGCCGAACCGGGTCACCTTCTCGATGTTTCCCCTGAAGTATTATTATGTCCCTGTTTTCAGAGGAAATGATGGAAGACCCCCATCCGTGCGGCGAAGCCGGTTTTCAGTGCAGCTCCCTCGGCGATGAGTTTTATTGCAGTCGCCGGTATTGGGAAGGCCCCAACAACGGTATCACAAACTTTGATAATTTCGGACTGGCCATGTTGACCGTTTTCCAATGTGTTACTCTCGAGGGATGGACCGACGTGCTTTATGACGTGCGTTTCGTACTTCTTTTATTTTTCTTCATTTCTCACAGTTTCGAATCCTATTTCGAGTCGATTCGCCTGCGCAGTCCCGGATTAGACATTCAAACGGAAGTCAAAGCTGTTTTAATCACAATTCTAGTCGATTTTACTTTTCAAAAAGATAAAAGAGCTGTCATTTGAAATTTCACATTTGACCGTCTTAAAAGTGGATTTTCAAAAGGTAAAAACGAAGAGCCAATAAGCTGAGTACCAATTTTGATACATTTGAGAGAAAAGATCGATTTTTTATTTTGTGTCTTGAATCGAATTTTAATCAGGCACTGTACTCATCATTTTGTTTATTAAGTTTTCCTGCCAGCTTTTTACATTTTTTGGTGAATCTTTCGGGCGAAATATTTATCATTGGTTTATGAACGTTTCATGGTTGGTTGGATTTTCAGATCGAAGACGCCATGGGCAGCACGTGGCAGTGGCTTTACTTCATTTCTATGGTTATTCTTGGTGCTTTCTTCGTCATGAATTTGATTCTCGGTGTGTTGTCCGGGTAAGCTGTACCGATTAATCATCATCACTGATTCTGATCTTTATTACAGAGAACGATATTTGCTCTCGAAAAATCGAGAAAAGACCCAATAATTTTTTTCCATAATCGCAAAACATGCAAAAACTGGAACGTGGAAAGATTTTTTTTCGGTTTTCAGAGAATTCTCCAAAGAAAGAGAAAAAGCGAAAGCGCGCGGAGACTTTCACAAGCTGAGGGAGAAACAACAGATCGAAGACGATTTGAGAGGCTACTTGGACTGGATAACTCAGGGCGAAGATATCGATGCCGAGGCTGACGAGATGACACAGAAGCAGGATGGCAAACGTAAGGCTTAATTTTGAATTTTTTTCTCTCGTTTTTTTCGTTTTTTCGTTGCGTAACAACAATTTGTATCGTCGTTCGTGAAAACAGCGAAACAGCAGAGCGAGATGGAAAGTACGGATCGGCTGGAGGGTGACGAGGAAGGAATGCAGCAGGAATCAACGTGGAAGCGTAAAAAAGTAGATTTAGACAGGTAAATTTGTCAAAAGATTTCGATCGTAATTTTCAATTTCGATAATCTTCATTTACACCAGATACGAATTCGCCAATCAAAAAATCAAAAGAGCCATTGAATCAAACTACAAATTTGTGTCGGCCATGTTGGAACCGCAATTTCGAAATGCTGCTTTTATGATCTCGATAACCGCAGTACTAAGATTATGAAACAAATTTAACATTATATTTCGTGGTTCAACACAGAGCGAATCGACGAATGAGAAGGGCGTGTCGAAAAGCCGTAAAATCTCAAGCATTTTACTGGCTCATCATAGTTCTGGTATTTCTGAACACGGGTGTGTTGGCGACCGAACATTATCGACAACCGGACTGGCTCGACGAATTCCAAGGTTCCAAAATTCGTACATTATTCGTTCTTTTTTTTTTCAAATATTTTTGTGTGAAATATTTGTTTTCGATCGATCCATTATCAACGTGATTGGAATAAAAATGAAACTTTTAACCTGTATGTTTTTTTTTAATTTTAACATGTGTGTTTTCCATTTTTGACATGTTTTTTTTTATTTTTAACATGTTTGTTTTACATTTTTGACATGTTTTTTTTAATTTTAACATTTTTGTTTTTTCCTTTTAACATGTTTCAGAGTACACGAATACGGTTTTCATTGCTCTGTTCTCGATGGAGATGTTGCTCAAGATGTACAGTTTAGGATTTCAGGTAAATCATTGATCCTTCAATCGTTGTTTTTTCTTTCGATCCAAATGTTGTTAATTAAAAAAAAAAAAAAATATTGCAGGGATACTTCGTGTCGCTGTTCAATCGTTTCGATTGTTTCGTCGTGATTGGCTCGATCAGCGAAATGATACTAACGTATACGGAAGTGATGCCACCTCTGGGTGTTTCCGTGCTTCGTTGCGTCAGATTGCTGAGAGTATTCAAAGTGACAAAGTCAGTACGTCTCCTAACTACGTACGAACGATTCGAAAAAACCGGAAGAAAAGAAAGACGTCTCCAATGTGCGATTTGTTCGAATCTTGATTACAGATATTGGCGATCCCTCTCGAATTTAGTCGCTTCGCTCCTCAATTCGATACAATCGATCGCCTCTCTCCTCTTGCTTCTCTTTCTCTTCATCGTTATTTTCGCCCTCCTGGGGATGCAAGTCTTCGGTGGAAAATTTAACTTTGACGATCTTCAGGACAAATCCCGAAGCAATTTCGACAGCTTTTGGCAAAGTTTGCTCACCGTCTTTCAGGTAATGTTTTCACATATATTGAATGGAAAAACGGCAGCTTGTACATTTCTTCTCCGTTGTGTAAAATTCTTTTCACTCCGATATGAAGATACTGACCGGCGAGGACTGGAACGCGGTCATGTACGTTGGAATTCGAGCTTACGGTGGTGTCGCCAGTCATGGAATTTTGGCATGCGTTTACTTCATTATACTCTTCATTTGCGGCAATTGTATCCTTCACGAATTTCGTTTTTTTAAATGTTCGTTCGGTTTTAGAAAAAACCTCAAAAATCATTCTGAAATTTCTCAAATTCTAATTTCTGAAAAATTCTAAAATCTCTGGATTTTCGAATTTTCGAAACCCAAAATTTTCATGAAAAAATCGTAAAAAACTTCGAAAAAACGATTTTCACGATTTTTTCATGGAAATTTTGGGTTCTGGGGGAAATTCATGGTAGATTCGAACTCAGAGGATGAAATTACATAAAAATAGACCATTAAGAAAAATATTAAAAATCCAAAATTTTTCTGCATTTCAGGACAAAAAAAGTTTTTTCACTCAATCATCGATAGCTTTTTTTCCTTTAGGATTTGGCACTCCACTCTGTGCTCAATCTCTTCGTTATGATTTTCTCTTCAAAATGCTTTTTTAATTATTGAAATCCGATGATT
>JAPYZJ010005021.1:0-12347 GCA_030522765.1 Ophioninae sp. B BG-2022a
TTTTTCGTTCGGCGATACATTTTGATACATTGTGTGAAGCGACGATTCGACGCTGAGAAACGTCGAGAAGGAAACACGAAAAGATTGTCAACAAAGACGGGTTTTTTCGTTTCTCGTCTATTTTTTCTCTGGCATTTTTTTCTGTAGCGATTCTTTTTTTTTCGAATGACTTGACGTAACGCAAAAATGAGAATTGCAGGTGAAGCAAAATTCATTCTGTTTTAATTTTCTTACTTCGAATTTGAAGAATTTTTTTTACAATTTTTTTTCTTGTTTATCATCGATATAATTTTTTCAGAATTATTTATATTTTTATGAATCAAAAGGAAAGCTTGTGCTAAATTTTGGACTTTTTAATCAGCCCCGGTAGCGCGGGGGGGTGAAGGTCTCCCAGAGCTTTATCTTCGTCTGTAAATACAAACGTATATTTGATATCTTCATTCGGGAGCATCAGGACAAATGTAAAGAATTTTCGGAGTTCGATTTTTTAAGCAAGAGTACTTCACGATCCGAGGAAAATTTTCATTGCGTTTCGATGCTTGTCACTACCCCTCGACACGAGGGTTTGTCAATCTCAATTTTTTAAAATACTTTAAAATGAATTTTCTTTTTTATTTATTCTAATATTTGGCGTCGTTGCAACGCGTATGCTACGTACATCGAAAATGAATCCTATCGATTTTTAGTTATTAAACGTAACAACCTTTCTTGTTGTTGGAAAACAATCGTATTTTTCGAGCAGTCGAAAACGATGTTATGAGTAATTATTATTAATGAAGATTAATCACAGAAGATATTAATCACAACAATTATTCCTAATAATCATTATTATTATTGTTATTATGGTGATTATTATTATTTTCTTTGTTTTTCATTCTTCTTTCTTAAAAGAAAAAGACACTCTGAAGTTTTTCATTTTTGTAAATAAAAAATATTATTATTATTATCATCCGAATAATTACGATATCTGTTATTACACCAATAACAATTGAATTGAAACTTTTAACTGACGTTATTCGCACCACCGATGAACCTTACAAAAACAAAGAAAAATTGGGAAAAACCCATTTTATTTTTCCCGATTTTTTATTACGATTAGAGACAGCCGTTTACCGCACTCGACTGGGATCCAAATACGAGAAACACCCAAGTTTCGATGGTGGAACTGTTTGTCCCAGACTCGTTAGACGGTCGTATTTTTTTTCCCCATCGATTAATCGATCATGCTCACGTTCGCTCAACGTTGTATTCGCGTCTGCTCGCGTGTATTGTACACGTATTTATTTATTTATTTATTTATGGTATCGATGCAAAACGAAGCTCGGAAACGCCAATTAACATTTACGCGATATTCCCGCGGCAAAGAGCAATAAGATCCCTATACAATTCGCGCGTGGTAGTTGCTTTTTTATGGATTTTTTTTTCATTTTTCAATGTTTTTTTTTTGTCTATGAGTCAATCAAGTAATTCCGGATAGATCGAGATTTATCGTGATTTATCGTTTTATTATACCTACCGATGGGGAATTACCTGAGAGATCGGACATCACTCGTCGTCGCGAAACTTACGAGACCGTGTTCTTTTTTTTTTCTTTTTTTCGTTTATTGCATTCGTATATCCATGCTAATTGGCCTGAAAATTTACGCGAACTATCGAGATTTCCGCGGATTTTCCGACGTTTCGATGAATAATTATTATTATAATAATTATTATTATTACTATTATTATTATTCGAGTCTAGTTAAATGTACAGGTACACTTATGGAGCGTGTCATGTTAGCCATGCTGTGTCAATGCTGCGAAGATGGTTTTGAAAAAAAATGTAATTATTGCGACAAAACCGTTCGATGTGTCTGAGAACAAAATAACGTAACCCGCTGAAAGAGCATTATAGATGACGCGGGAAAGATCAATTTATGAATTAAAAAACGAGAACGAATTAGAAAAGAAATTGAAGATGTACGGCGCAAAAGACGCTTATTTCTTCAATTTTGAAAAGCCGAACAAAATTTTGAAATGCTACCTAAATGTGATTCTTTGGGGAAAAAATATATAAGTATAATTTTGGACAATGCTGTATTTTTATAATTATTCAAAATCGTTTCTCAATATTTTTTTTTTTGTCTTTTTAGTAACTAACGAAAACTCGTAAAAAGTCGTCGCGCGATTTCCGTTGCTCAAATCTGCGAACGAAAATTTAGGAAATTGAGAAAAATATATATATATATATCTTCAGAGCAAACTTTAGAGTCGTGAATTTAAAAATAATTGACGGATAGCAAAAAATAGAACGAAGGTCGGAAACGAATTGCTCGTTGTTTCTTAAGGAATTTTTTTTTTGTGTTATCGTTATTAGTTTTGATGTTGCAGTTTTACTTTATTTTCGCGTCGTTTTACGTCGCTCTTTCGGTGCGGAATTATTGCAAATGAATTGCTCGGGAAAGTGCTCGATAAAAGCGACAGAGTGTTCGCGAGACGAACAGATAAACGCTGACTCCGACGCCTTCAAGGAAATTCGATAACAACAAAAGGTGTCGGAGTTGTGCGATGAGTGTATATACATACATATATGTATATATTTATTTGTTTCAAGGCAAGCGTCTCTCTACAAAGTGACGTGAGTTTGACGGGCCGTTGCTCTTTGGAGCAGGGTCGGAAAAATATAGACGTTATGTAACGTCTATATTTTTCCTCGTCGTCCTATATAGCTATATAGCTCGTCGTCGTGTTTTCCCTCCCAGATTTTATAAATTAATTAATTAATTGCCCCATCGAAACGGTCAATTATTTTTCTAATTGTTTGCTTCGTTAATTAAAATCATTCGTAATTCATCAATCGAAAAATTCATTAATAATGATTATTATGATAATTAATAAAAAATTGATCTTTTTCGGCATTTGAAAACCTAACTCTTAATTGCTCAAGTTCGAATTGCTGAATCACTCGAGAATTCGTAGACTCTGCAATAATTGATTACTCGAGATATTTTAGTTTCTCTGAAATAATAAAGAAATGAATTATTTATCTTCGAATTATACGCGAACGAAAATGACTTACGACACTCATTGGGACATCAACCGTTTATCCTCGTACCAGAGATTTCCTCTTTGATGGCGCTGCGAACTTACGGGGTGTCCCAAAAATATAACGCTATTCCGGTCGTTCTCTTCTCTTTCCTTTTCTCCTATTCTCGTCCACGGTGCGCATGCCTCCTACGTTGCATAGGGACTTCCATAAAGACTTGACGAAGAAGACGTTCCTGAAAATTTGATATACTTTTTTTATTCGTATTTTAATACGCTGTTTTTTAAATTCTCTTTATCGGTTTTTTTCGTACCGTTCATTCTTTTCACGCTAAAACAGTCGAGGGGGGGGGTGGGGGGAAGCATGCTACAACGATAGTCGACAAAAATATAAATGACACTGTTTCTAAAAAAATATATCAACGTCTCGATTTTCATTTTTATTGTTATTTCTCGTTATCTTCCCTTTTTTACTTCGATTATTATTAACTTTTGCGTATGCAAAATCAGAAAAATAATTGCAATAAAATAATTACGAGATAGAAATCGTAACATACAATAACGAGATAGAAATCGTAGAAATCGTAAACGCTTACTGTCTCCTTCATTGAGAATTTTATTAATTTGAATTGATTTTCTATACATTTTTCATTATTTTGTAATTTTATCATTTCGCAATTACTTTGTAATTGAGAATTTTATTTTGTTAATAAATCTTCCAAATACGCATACAAGGAAATGGGGAGGGACCCGATTTTTATTTACTTTTTTTATTCTCTCGTTTTGTATTTAAACTTTTAAAATTCTCAGAAAAATTCGTACCTCACGATTCCTTTGGAAAAAAGGAATAGAAAAATACAAAAAGAATTGGAAATAAAAAATAGTGATTTCATTTGTTTTTTTAAATATTTTTTTCATTTATTGTTCCTCCCGTATAATTTTTTAACAACCCGTGTACTTTAATGAATCTTTTTCTGAAATGTCTTATCACTCATCGGTATTGAATGGAAAAGTGGGAAATTCGTGACTCGTCGACGGTTCGTCTGCATCGCGAGTGGGAAATAGCCTCGTCCGCGCGGAGATGAGCCAGTATATATTTAGAATCTGGGAATACGTATGTAACGTGGGCTCGCAGCGTGGTCAGAAAAACCACGCGGTCGACGAGCCACCGAGATACGGCGAAACAAAATGAAGCGTAGTTTGATTTTCATTTATCTCTTTTTTTTTTAGAAATATCTTTTAGTCATTCGATAATGGAGCTGGTATGAATCAGAGACTAAAAATTTAAAAAGCACGAAATCAAATTGTTTTTTTCTCGGTGCCCATTTTTGGAGTGCATGAAAATAAATCGCTGGCTTGTCCGATCGTCAACGTTCCCATTTGACAATTTCTCAATATTCTTCAGCCCTTTTTACCTCAAGATTGAAAAAACATGAACCAGCAAAATGGGTTATGGATAAAATTCATCCTAATAAAAATGAATTTTATCTTCAGTTTTTTCCTTGAGTTTGAAAGAAAAGGTAAAAAAAACACAAACATTCGGATAATTTGATCAGTCGAAGTTTTCTTTTTTTTTGTATTGTTACATGTCCATTCTCGAGATGCATTAAAATTTTCTTCGTATATTATTGTCATTTTTATCGTTTAGGAATAACTGTTATTCGTATTGTTTAATAACAATAGTATCCAATTATTGTAATTTTTATAATATTATTTTACAAAAATTAAACAATAGAAGTCGATAAAAACTATTGTTATTAATTTATTATTATTATTCATACTCTTTAATAACAATATCGTATTATTGCAATTTTTATTGCTTAGTAAAAATCGTTTTCATTTTTATTTCTTAAATTCACTAAAATTAAACAATAAAAGTTAACAACAATAATCTTAACTATTGTTGGTATTGTATTATTGTTTTTTTTATTGTTCAATGTTACAACGATTCCAATGAAAATAAGATTGTTTTTCTTATAGGGATTGTTGCTCTTTGGAAATTGAGAGAAGCGATTTTGGGATTCGTCATTTAGTATTTGTGATCGGTGAGTATGGGCTGTTTGGCCTTGGGATAAAACGATAAATTAAAGTTTGGCCAACCGACCGAGATTGAATTCGTGCATGAGGAAAACGAGGTCAAAGCCACACAAGCTTAACACGTTTCATTTGTTATTTCTCAGGGCGCGAGAAATTTCTCGTGAAAGAGACTAGCGCTCGATTATCTTCGACTTGGATATTTTTAAAAACCGTGATTCGTATATTTCGTAAGGGTAAGGTTTAACTCTCGAAATATAAAAGAGAGAGGGGGCCGGTATTCGGGGAAACACGAGGTTACGTACTCAGAGGATATTTTACCTCGGAACATGTGGAAATCGTTGCAATTCGTAAGTGGAAGTTTTCTGCTATC
Organism: Ophioninae sp. B BG-2022a; assembly: GCA_030522765.1. Taxonomy (NCBI): domain Eukaryota; kingdom Metazoa; phylum Arthropoda; class Insecta; order Hymenoptera; family Ichneumonidae; species Ophioninae sp. B BG-2022a. Next base: position 5,432 of record JAPYZJ010005021.1, read on the forward strand.
TCGCAGCTCGATAGTTCCCCCGTTTTGCGAAAGTATCACGGAACCACTCGGATTTGCAACATTTTTGCGACGTCATGAATTCTATTGACATCGAAACACAAATTAATGAGCCGTTTTTGACTAATGCCGCAATGCGAATATCAGCCAGGATGTTTAGTTGCATAGTCAAAAGTACAAGTTATGGAAAAACAAATATAAAAATATTTAATTGAATATTAAAATATTAACATATTCAATCAAATATTATAATATATTGAAATATTCAATTCAATATTAAAATATTAGATGGAATAAAAAAACGAGTTCTAAATAAAAACCTTGTTGAATTTAAACTTCAAAATTTCTTCGAAAATTTTTGAAGAATTAACTTTGGTATTGTTTCAAGAAAATGGGGATGAAGATTGCGTCGTTTCGATCGCTGTCAATTTTTTCCAGAACTAAAATCTTTGTATTATTATTATTGCTGCGGAAATCCCCGTTTATTTTCCAATTCCTCATTGCGAAATCGAGAATCAAAAATTGCAAACAAAAATTAGTGTAATCATGAATTAATCAAATATAATAAAGGAACAAAAAGAATTATTGCATTTAAACGTTGCAAATATTGGAGCCACACCACACCTCCGAAAATATGTGAAAAAATGTTTCGAAAAATCTTTGTTAATCTTTGACAAAATTAATGTTTTACTTTTTGAAGATTGATTCAAAATGATTGTTGCGTTGTATGCAAAATTATTTAGCAGCCGAACAATAGAATTCGTTTTTTTCTTCAACGATTGGATTAGTTTTTTTCCGCTGTAAAACACCTGTTCTGCTCGCTATTTTTAATTCAAAGACTTATCGATACGGGCTCAACGTTCGTATGCCAGGCAAATCTAGCGTAGTTACCGATTGCTCATTCATCAGCTCGGCAGAGCCCGTCCGATCGGTCGTGTATACTGGGATAACAAAGATTCTCACATCGCCGAGGCGTTGCCCCCTCGAGGTAGCGCGTTGACCTGGGCGCATACGCCGCTCTAACAAAGAAAACAAATGTTCAAACCTGCTGGAAAAAACGTTTTTTTTTAGCCTTTTTTTAAGCTTGACAAAAGAAAAAAAAGTTCTCTTCATCACGGAATTTCCATTTGGTGGATTGAAATTCCCATTTTTCGAATGCAAAGATTTATTTTTTCAATTTCTTCTTTTATCTTATCCAACATCACATTTTTCATATTAGTTCTCGTTAATATTTTATTACAAGTCTTAAAAGCGGCTTGCGCGAATTTAGCAGCTCAAGTTCGGCGAAGAATTGGCGGATAATTAAAAAAAAAAGATCGTTTTACGACAACTACGTGAATTTTAACGTTACGTTTATATTTGTCCGTGTTTTTATTATTTTTTCCTTTTTTTGGAGGTTTTGGATTTTTTGGGCATTATTAAAAACAGTCGGATGATTTTTCGTCCACCGTAATCCAGCAGCGCATCCAGGGTCATTGAGGTACTGGGTAGATGTTAAAAAATTGTCAAACTTCTTGACACTTTGAGGAATGATAGTTTTTGATTAATAATTATTTCACAGTTTTAAATGTTAATGAATCATTTCGACATTTTGAATGATAATTAACTATTTCACAATTTTTATTGACAATGAATTATTTTAGGGTTTTGAATGATATAATTTGGGTTAAACATTGATCATTGAAATCTCAATATGATCAGTTCTTGGATGTGTTTAGGTTTATTTATCGGTTTGTTGATTAATAATAACATGATTTAATAATGATTATTACAATGATAATAGAAAAACTCAATACCTTGATTTTAGGGTTTTTTGTTTGGTTTTATTTATTAATAATATTATGATTTGTCAATAATGATGCTAATAATAATAGATGAATTCAATATCTTGACTTTTGGATTTTTTGCTTGGCTTTTTTTATTAATAATAATAAAATGAACAAGTCAAGGATTTCAAGAAAGCAAAATTCAATGCGGGTTTCAAGATTCATCGGAACCAACGTATTCGAGTTCCTTCTCGCTTTCTAAACACAGATTTACATGATACTCTTTCGAATGAAGAAAAGAAACACTTTTGGTCCATTTCCCCGTGCCCTGGATTTTTCATACGTGAAGCCAATATTCACAATAGCAGTGAAAACGCACACTGTGTTTCGAGCTATCATGCCCTCGCTCTTGAGCTTTCTACGGAAATGTAGCATTTTCTTTAAAAAAAAACGTCAAAGGAAAATAAAATATTAGCCATGCTAAATTTGATGAATTACGATCTATATATTTATCTACGTTTTTATGGGGTTGGCGATTGCATTGACCGAATGCAACAAAATTTTTTTTATTAATTATTTTTATCATCATCCAACATGAGATACTGCAATTTTTTCGTAAATAGCTAAACAAGAAACGTAAAGAGATGTTTCATGATTTTCCTAACTCAAATTTGTCAGGGAAAATACAGGAATTTGAAAAAAAAACAATGTCTCAAGGCAACAATGCAAACTTCATCGTTTATTCTAAAAATGGTACCAGAAAAACAAATAAACCGGAAAAAATGTTTCAATTTTGAAATGAATAATTAACGAAAAAAAAATTTTTCTAAAGAATTATTTTGCCAAAATTTTCAGTCAATGTCAGTGAATTAGAACCATACAAATTGTTTTCACGATTTTCGTAACTAAAAGTCACCGGAATAGAAGTTTGTTTCGGTTTATTTGGGTTCAAACTTTTAAGCTGAAAAAAAAATTTTCATTTTCGATACAACGATACCAACTTCATCGCTTATCCTAGAAATGGTAACCTCCCCGATCCTAAAGTGATCTGACACATCCCAGTTTCGTGAATGTCGCAATTCTGAAAAATTAATTCACAATTTTGAAAAAATAATTCGAAATTTACAAAAAATAATTCTCAATTTTGAAAAAATTATTAACTGTCACGTTTTTTCACAAATCCGCACTAACAATTATACAAAAGAAAAAACAACGATACAATGTGCGAATAAGAAACAAATACAATAAGAGAAAAAACTATGAAGGTTTGGTATGTTGATGACAAAAACAAGGTATTTTTAGCTGCGCGTTCGATTAACAAAAAAATTTAAAAAAAATGATTTTCTCCCACGAGAACACAAAGCGCAAGGTCTTTATCCGAGCCCATACGGGAGTGAATGAAACATAAAATAATAAAAATTATTGTCGAGCTGGTTCTTTCCGTAAAGGGTAAAGGTAGATCGCGGATTTTCAAGTGAGGTTGACAACTTTTGTCGCGCGTCCGTCCCTGCCACTGGGCACTTTGAGAACAATATATTCAGCCCGGTAAAAAGCAGAACGACCAAGTCGTAAAAGTCGTCCATCCCCCTTGAAATTCCAGCAACGATCAGCCTCTATCCTCGTTGTAAAAAGCCAATTGAAGTGCCACGTGTGTACGTGCCCGAGTGTTCCAATTCATATACGGATCATGGATACTTCGAAACTGCTGTATATCCTATGTATCGTTGGCAATCAGGACATCGAACATTTTTCGAAGTCGAAAGCGTAAGATAGCCCCAATGTCTCCATAATTGAACTTTCGTTGGAAAACAATGAAAATTAATTATTTCCAATCGTTTACTATTTTTGCAGCCGATTCTCCCATCCAAAATTGATACAACGTTTTTACGTATTTTCATCGGAGACTTCCTAGGTTAATTTGCCAAAAATGGAAAATAAACACTTTCGTTGCGTTTCCAGGTTTTCAAATTCTGACAGTTATCGCGGTTTCGCTATGTTCAAAATCGTTTGTATTTTCGTGACCGCTATTTTTAATGTTATTCAAAGTCTCTTCGGAGCCTGAATTTTCATGGTATGAAAATCTTCGAAAAATTATTGAGGTCCATGAAATTTTCGATTATAATTTGCAAAAAGGTTTAATAGAAGAAAATAGAAATAAACATTTCAAGTAATAGAAATTAAAGATTAGATATTGTTAATTCAATATCGTTATTTAATAAAAATTCTATACTGCTGATTCAACAAAAATTCAATATTGTTAATTTAATATCGTTATTCAATAAAAATTCAATATTACTAATCCAACAAAGATTCAATATTCTTAATTCAACATCGTTATTGAATAAAAACTGAATATTGCTAATTCAACAAAAATTCAATATCCTTTATTCAATATCGTTATTCAATAAAAATTAAATATTTCTAATTCAACAAAAATTCAAAACTGTTAATCCAATATCGTTATTCAATAGGAATACAATATTGCTAATTCCATATGGTAATAATAATATGAATAAAAAACAATAACAATAACAACAAATCATTAGATTCTAACGATGCAAATTTCGTCATGAATGTAGCACTTTTTTTCGGTAACGATGATTTCGAAGACATTACCCTGACTTTAATGAAATTCCTCGAAACGCGTGTCCGAAATCAACAAGACTAACACGGTATTTTAGCCTCGCGTTCTCGACGGATACAAAAAAAAAAAAAGGATTGGCGATCGCGAATCCCCTTCGAACTTCGTTCCCAATTGATTGGCCCGTAACTAATTATCATCGATTATATTCAAACGACTGGTTCATTCTCACGCGAGAGTTGCAGAGCGTTGCCGAGGGCTGTCTCGCCTTTCAGCCTCGATCGATCGTCGAACTTTTATGCAAATTTTCGTTCCTTTTTCTCTCCCCTTTTTTTTTTTTTTCTATCCGCGCGTATCCGGTTGTGCTCGTACAACTCAGCTGCATCGAATTTGTGTCTTTTTTTTTTTTTGTTTTGATTTCACCGTCGATGTTCCTTTTCCTTGAGTGGTCGGTCGAAGGGGAGGAAAGCTCCTCAGTTGGCCCGAAACGTGTCAGTCGAGAAACTTCGTCGCGTCGTGTCGCGTCTTTCGTTGTTTCTCTAATTCTCTTTCCTATCCTTATTTCGAGGATTTCTCAATGCCTGAAAAGTGGAGATACGTCATCAAGATTATTCTCACGTCTATCGTTTACTAGCCCTTATTGTAAATGGCCGTTTACGATCTTTTTCATCGTTTTTTGCGTCGATGCATCACCTTTTGCGGATGGATGGTTCTTCGCTTGTGCGCTCTTGCGATGGTAAAGTAAAGATTCCTTTTTTTATTTGTCCGTCTTTTTATGCGATTCCCCATTATGCTTTTGCACCATACGAGGTTTCTTCAAGAAATAAGCTGACTTTTTTTATTTTTCTCGTAAAATATTTATTTATTCATCAATATTTATTTTGTCCCCTTTAAAGTAAATCTTCGTCAGATATATAATACACTTCTGTCAACGCCTTTTCCAGTCCTCGAAGCACATCTGAACCGCGCTTTTTGGTATAGCCTCTTTTTCTCCCAGCGATGCCCTCTTTCTCTCCTCAATCGTCGTAAATCTCCGTTTTTCCATGGTTTTTTTCTGTTTCGGTTACGGAAAAAACGTCGCAGGGTCCCAAGTCCGGTGCTATCGTTTTCGATAGCAAACTAATCGTCAAGCACACCAAAACACATTTTCGAAACATGTTTACCAACGTACCGAAACAAAAAACAATCGAAAATCGAATATACGTAGACCGTGATATTTGAAAAGTCACTGTATCGTTCGAACAAACCTCGTGTAATCAACGATGCCTGTTGTCGTTCCTCACTTTGTAAATCTTCTGATTGTACACTCAAACAAAAAACAAATCGCGAATACACTTGTTCTTCCGGTGTAGTAATTATCGTAAGTGCGTCCTCGACAGGGATCGAATGGGTCAGAGAATTAGATATAATAAAATACTCGTTGAATTCCATTTGAAATTCAATATTCTCCATTAGAATCCAAATTACGAACGTATTTTTTAGACCTGAAGAATTACGTGGTTTTCTAGGAGAATCTTGAATTATTCTTGATGGACCTGGAAAGAAAACATAATAATAATAATAGTAATAATGAAGAGAGTAAATCTTCAAGTTATAAAAGTGAATAAAAGTTATAAGTCGATAAGTGAATCTGAGTGATAAGGAATGAGTGAATCTACAATAAATATAAATGTTATCTCGAAAACGACCACGATGGTAAATATGAATAAATAAAACTATGTATTAAAAATCGTTTTAAACATCATCGCTGAAAATCTACTGTGACTATAATTAATAATTAATTCAACTGCACTTTGGCATATAATCAGGCATAGACTCTCAGAAAGCGAGCAGATTATGTTTCACCTCGGCCTAATTTTTTTCCTCGTGAATTTCACGTATTTTCGATTTCGACCTTGGTAAAAATTCTGAAAATCGTTAATTGGGAAACAAAAGAAAATGCAATTGGATTCTCAATTACGTACGACGATCCTACGAAATCACTAAAGGGATAGGGTAGGGTTAAAGGAATCCCTGATAAATAATAATTCCCGAAGTTCGACGAAGTATCAAGTCTCTACGAGTGTGAAAAAATACTCCCCTTGAGTCACATGTTCAATTTCAAATTCGTAGGGTTTAGGAAAGTTCGCGTTCAATCGACGTTGCGTTGACGTCAATTTGATGCGTACACTACGTGCAGCTGGTCACAAGCGGCGGATGTAATCAATATTATCGATCGTTCTGCATAGAATACACGCGATTTGTATTTTCTATATACGGATAGATAGGCTTCGAGCAAATTGCTACATTGTATTCGCTAATTAATGGCGCCTATGAACGCTATCGTATCTACACTGGTGGGCATACTCGTGTAAGCGTGCATATCGATGTACACTCCTGAATGATGAAAGATCCAAGCTTGTAAACATCCGCTAGACATGTGTCTGAAGTTTCCATAGTTGGTTCCCAACGAAATTTTTTTTTTCAATAATCGTTTTTTTTTTTTTTGTATCCGTTTAATAAGCTAAAAGAAGCTTATGACCAAAAGGACGGAGATTTTCATCCCCCGGAACCTACCCTTATGGAGGGGTAA